>KZ303518.1:165039-178272 GCA_002705745.1 Coemansia reversa NRRL 1564 | reverse complement strand
AGAAGGTGCTAGCATGCCAGTAATGACAACACAAGCAATTCCGTCCAGCTTCTCCAAGTCACGGTTCTGAAAAACTCCAGATGGGTGCGAGAGTCTCTAACAGTGAGTTTGCTGTTAATTGCAGCAGAAGCACCTTTCGCCTTAATGGCCATCCTGACATTGCTCTGCCAGGCAGGAAAGTTGCCAGTGCCATCAAAGCACTCAAATTCAATAGAAGTGTCCATTAGAAAAAATAAGATTGAATAGAAAAAAGTCAGAAGCTTTGATAGCTCAATTGGTATAAAGAAACGTGCTGATAACGTGTTGAAGTCAGAAACAAATTTATTTGTGAATATAATGTTCAAAGAACCAAAAAACAGGAAAAGAAGACAGAGAAGAAAGCTGCCTGGTTAAATAGGAAATAACACAGGCTAATCTAATTTTATCATCTTGGACAGAGCACATTTCTCCCCAAACCGATGTAGAAGTTGCAGCAGATGTTCCCTCATTGCCAGCGGGAAATCTCGATCCAGAAAATGCAGACACCAGCGAAATTATTTCGGAGGAGGCTGACGAAATTCCGAATTCGGACTCTGAAGAATTTGCTTTGGACACAGAGGAGATGCCCGACGAGGTAGGAAACATCTTGGAAGTGGTCCAGGAAATCTCAGATACTAGACTATCCCCGGATGATGATGCAGAAGAGACCAATGCATATCTTGCGGATGATGACTTCTCAGACATGTCTTCGGTAGAGAGAACCGAGTCAGAATACAGGCTGACTGAAGCTGAAATGCATTCAACAGAATCTGAGACTGACTCTGTTCTTGGCACTGAACTTCTCTTTGCTGCGGAGCACTCTACCCCCTCTTTAGTGGATGAACCTGCTGCAAAACGAGTATCTATTGATAATTCTCTATGCAGAAGTGAGCGGGTAGTAAAACCCTCAGAAAAACTACTAAGCTGGAAGCCTGAACTTCTCAATAGTCAGGTGGCCGCCTGTGGGCCACAATCGCAAATGGAATTGGAAGATTCGGCGTCTGTGCGGTATGAGGAGAGGGTCACACCCTCTGGTGTTATGTCGCAGCCAGCAGAATCTGCGCTCAGATCTGCGGGTGATTCGATTAGTGAGAGTGATCCTCCTCCCCCCTTTTTAAGCGGCTTACACTTGTGAATTGTTAGTTAGTTCCCGGCTTTGAATCCTAATATATACCTTTATTAAAAGTGGCACCCAGCGATTGCTGTGACACTTAGAACAACGAGCTGACTACAATAATAAGATAAGTACCTGCTAGCAGCAACTTAGATAAAAGTGCTACCACATATTACAACTATTGAGTAGAGGAAAGATGTGTTTCATTAATAATTAATAAACAATAAAAGTAAATAGAAAAGTCTGGTGTCAAATGCCAGGGATCACGTGATGTGTCATGTGATTTGCACATGCACAATCAAGCACCACACTTGTGTGACATGCCTAGCCAGTACCAAGTCTTTAATGATTCTTCATGTAATTCATAGCATTTTTATTTGATATTTCAATGCTATTAACGAAATAAAAGAATAGTTAAAAACTTAAAACAATTTAGATAAAGAAGCATAATTCGTTGTTGCCTTGGTCTCTCCAATTCACTAGCCTAACAATTCTATTAAGCTATTGAATATGAGATGTGAAGGACTTCAAAGAAAACAAAACTAATGTTGAGTGAGAGGAGGGCCCCTTTTAAGGCGCCCTCCAAGTCCTTGATTAAATTCTTGGTCATCAGTGTAGTCATGAGATATGGACAACTGAGGAGAAGGTCTTGAGGGAAACGAATGTTTTGAGGGAAAGTGATCATGAAAAGATAAATGCAGGAAACACTGCACTACTGTGCGTCCACAGTAGCGAGATTTCCTACACTTCATATGTGTGTAATTCGCTCATGTGGAGCAACACAATAGAGGAGTGCACTTTAAACAACAACTGCACACATAATTTGGTTGGGCCTATGTACCGGTGCCTGCTCTTATGCAACACCCCATCAATTAGATAGAACTTATGCATAATTGTTCTTGCTGATGCTGCAGCTGGTGCATTTATCTTTAGTATATTGAATGCATGCTCAAGGAGCCAGTTGCCTGTGAAGCTGTCACTTTATGAGCTGACATCCACTTTCCATGACAAAATACTGGCAATCAGCACAGTGTTCCCAGATGAACCGAAACTATGTGTACTGCAGGTTGACAACTATAGTCTCTTTACCAGTATATACTGTTATTTTCTAAAATGCATAATCTATAATTGCTCAATCCTGTCACTAGTCTCTAATTTCAAATGCTCATTATTGTGATTGTGCAACAGGACTGCAATCTTGCCACTATATCCATGGTCAACTACACTGCCCAGTGGCTGTATACTTTTTACTAGTAAACTGCTGTAGCCTGCAATCTGGATATATATACCTGCCAGTGCTTTGTCAGCAATGCCAAGCAGCTCCTTGGTCATTTGGCTCTGTTTTAACACAATTGTATTTAGCATTGTAAAATCATATTCCACATCATTGGCTTGTATGGAAACTAATAATGTTTGTGAGGACGATTAGACATGGAACTCACATATGATGTCATAGTGGGAAAGGTGTTTACTTTAAACACTTAGTACTTTTATGTTTTCTTTCTAAAGGTTTCCTTAGTCTTTTCATGGGGATTGAAATATATTGCCTACTTTATAGTTTATTCTTCTTTATAATGTTGCTAGTAGGTGTAAAATGATTACCCCCAGCGATTTATTTCCTGATGCCTACATACTTGTCATATACAATGAAAGACTGTTGAATAAATCTGAAAGATCATCCATCATCATCTCTGTACCTTGGAATTTTACAGCATCAAAAAACACATCAGGTGCACCATCTGTTGTATTCTGCAACACTGCCAGTGCCACTATAGCTGCCAGTTGATCCATGACCACTAATACTGTCTTTGGATTTGTCTCTGCAAGCCATCACACCCATAAAAGTGCATCAGCAGCAGCATTGTCTTTGCCCTGCCTGTATTTAATTATGGCCTTATAGTGGCTTAGGATCTCAATTCAATGTGCCTTATGACCTGAGATATCTGTCTATGAAAAAATGAATTCTAGTGACTTGTGGTCAGTGAGGACTTCAATGTCATGGTTGACCCAATGCTCCAACTCTTTCAGGCATGCAACCAGCACCAGCAGCTCTTGTTCATATACTGGATAATTGTGTTCAGTGCTTAACATCTTTTTACTAAAATATGTTATTGGATACCACTTTCCAGCAGCATTCTTCTTGTGAGGATGATTGGCTGCACTAAAAGGTACAATCATAGCCAATCATACCAGGGCTATATAAAGAGCCCAATAGTCTTATCATTATTGTTTCTGACTTCCCTTAGTTCTTTTACAGGGATTCTTATCACACAATACATTATAGTAGAAACCATCTTTACACTTCTGGTGTATTCTGCCATCAATTGCATATCCTGATGCATTTGACTCTAGGCATTTCTTCACCTGTGGATCAAACATTGCCAGCACTGGTGCTGATAGCAGCATTCTCTTGATGTTGTCAAATGCTTCTTGTGCTTTTTCATTTTATTTCAGTTTCTCAAGTTTTAACAAGTCCGATAATGGAGATACTATCTCCACAAAACCTTTCACAAATCATCAGTAATAGCCAGTAAGTCTAAAGTATGCCTGCACATCTGTCATTGTTTCTGGCACCTGCCATTTATGCACTGCCATAATTTTTTCTGGGTCCATGCTGATGTTACCTGCAGAAAGCACATGGCCAAGAAACCCTATCTACATTCAAACAAACTTTCACTTCTCCAGTTTCATGTATAATTTGTTTGTACATAGTCATTTCATGACCTCTTCTAATAATTTCTTGTGCTCTGTTGCTGTCTCTGAATAAATAAGAATATCATCTAAATATGCAACCGCCCTGCAGTCCAGCTAATCTGCCAGTATGTTTTGAATCAACTGCTGGAAAGTTACTGGCACATTGCAAAATCCAAATGGTACCACTGTGAATTTTTATGGCCTGTAGCATATATGGAACACCATCTTTTCTATGTCCTCATCCACAATTTTTACCTGGTGATATGCCTGGTGCAGATTGATTTTGCTGAAAATATGCATGCCATGTGTCAGCAAAATTAACTCCTCAATTAGCAGTAGTTGGTATTGATCCTGGACCGTTTTTGAGTTCAGCACATAATAATTAATGCATAAATGCATTGAACCATTCTTTTTTCCAACAAATAACATAGGCATGCCCTACAGTAATGTTGATTGGTGTATACAGCTCACTTTTCCAAGAACAGTCAATTGTTTGCATAACTCCACCAATTTTTGGAATTCAATTTGTACAGTGTTTTGGCAATTGGCCATGCATCATATGCAAGAACAATCTGATGGTCTACTGAGCACTTTAATGGCAATCCTGCTGGGGGTTCCCCAAACACATCAGCATAATCAGTAAGCAGCTTTTTTTTTAAATTTTCCACCATCTAATACTGCCAAATCTGCCAGACAAATTGCATTAATTTCCAATTCGTTATCAGCAATGGTCACAATGCCTATGAATTTGATGTCATTTGTGGCTTCCAATTCTTTGAATTTTTCTAATGCCACTAGATACACACCAAACACCTTAGGATGCAATCTGCCAAATGGTACATAAGGCAGGCAGAAAATGCAGCCTGCCACATCCAAGGTCACCAATTTTTTCCTGTATCAATCTGTGCATTCCAGCATTGCAACTAGGGGATGCTGATAATTGCATCCAGCAAAATAGGCACCACAAAAAAATTTGTGGGGATCTGCATCCCATCTCCAAATTCTATTTCTATATGCACACAATGCATAGTATGCCCAAGCTCACGACCTGCTGGGTCTATAATTACAATTAGTTGTTCTACTGGCAACCACTGTCCACCAATATGCTCCACTGTTTCTATACTTAAAAAACTTCCATTAGTACTTGTATCCAACAGTACTGTCACTAAAGTTTTTCCTTTATATGTAAATTGGATACCCAATTTCCTGCACTACTTTTTTTGAAAATTCATTTATTTGAAGAAAGAAATGTTCAGAATTTGGGAGACCAGACAAGTTGTCTACTGTCTCCCATTGGCATTTCCCAACAACTGCAGGCAGGTATTGGCAAGGTGGTTGGCACTACAACAGTGCAGATACTTGTAGCTTGCCCAGTATATAAAAATGGTTTCTACTATAATGTATTGTGTCATAAGAATCCCTGTAAATAACACAGGAAAGCTAGAAACAATAATTAATTGTTTTAAAGATGACAAAGGTTTTATTATTCCCAACAAAATAAAAGAAACTCTTATAGGGAAGAAAACGTTTCCTACTTGGAACTGAACCATTCATGCAACCAAGTGAGCTGAGCCAGACCACAATGGAGAGATGATAATTTATTACTCCCCAACTAGAACTACCGATCCAATGGTCTGGTTAGTAGCAGGAATAACTTTCTTATAGACTGGCTTGGTTAAATAATATGGTAGCATTTTATCTGTTGAAAAAAATTCAATCAATAATACATGGCATTTAATCCATTCTGTGTGTGAAATTTAATATCAATATGTTTAGCTAGATTATGATCTACATGGTTAGAAACCCAATTAATAGCTGCACGATTATCGCAATATAATGTAGTTGTTCTGCATGAAATCCTGATAGAATCCAAAAGCTTTTGAAACCAGCAAATTTCACAGCCAGCTTCATTAATAGCCATATATTCTGCTTCAGTGGTTGATTGTGCAATTGTGCACTGTTTGCACGACATCCATCAGACAGGACAGCCACAAAGTGTCATAAGATAACCTGTGGTAGAATGGCGTGTGTCTTCATCTTGTGCAGAATCAAAATCACTTTAAGCTTGCAAAATTAAATCTAAATTTTCTTTGGCATGTATTGTGAAATTCCGAATTCCTACAGTTGAGAAAGAGGAAACTTGACTAAAAAGCAAATAAATAAGTGATGAAAATAAAGTGTGTTATTAGCTAAGGTTCTTCCCTCCTTTGTTAGTGGGAGGACCCTGGGTTATAAGAAAAGTAAAACAACTACTTAGTGTCATTTTGCTGCTCTCACTAGAGGCAGTTGTAGGACTCTGGTGTTTCAGGTAAACAGAATTTCTAAAAGCAAAGGCATTCCAAATTGCCTGCGAGGTGGGGTGCATTGCACCCCCCATTTGTGATGGATCTGTGGGGGTGTCATTGGGCTGTGCTTGGGGGTGTACATGCCCCTGAGCAGGCCTGGCATCCTCCCAGGTGGCCTGGGGTAGGTGCCAACCCATCCCCAGTCTCGCAACAGTATTATAAATTTTAATGGTCAATAAAAAGTCAACTATCCATTTAATTACAACAATATGGGGTTAGTTTATAATAATGAATTAAGGAGAAATTGGACATAATTTTTTTTTATTTTTTTATTCTTAAGGGAATAAAAATAAAAATAAGAAAAATCATGAAATTGGACAAGGCCATTGTTTACTAAAAAATAAGCAGATACTAAAAGTTATAAATTATATAAGGCAGCATTTCAAAAGATTTTTGCAGTACATCTGCTAGTGAATTCAAAAATCTGTCAAAAAGTTTTGAATTCTCATTTTTAAATTCTTTAAGGTTTTCAATTGTAATTTTATTAAATGTAAAGAATATCTCTCCACCACACTGTTTTAGTAAAGTTTTTACTGGAAGTGGATTTTTATGACAAGCTTTATCAGAATAAAAGCTACTAATCCAAGGATATATAATAATAAGTTTTAATGCACAGTGATAATATTGATTATTTTCACATACATCTGTTAACTGTTCTATAAACTTATCCAAAACTTTATATAAAGTGTAATATAAATAATAAACTCTAAAGGATAATTGTCCTTCACCTATTAAAAATCTAAAAGTGATAGGCCAAACATTTTTATTGCTTGAAGATACAGGTAATGTGGGGTAGGAGGGTACATTGGTGTTCATATTATATGTTAATCTGCTTTATGATAATATTATTATTTGTTGGAAATAAGCACTGCTTTGATTTTCCATCCCTAATCCTGCCTCTCTTCCTTATCTTTCTTATCACACCACATGGGTCACTAGCATGGTGACATCCATGCATGGATGGTGTGATTTTCCTTTTATGGCAGTATTTACTGTCAGCCTATTGTGCTTTCAGTGTTATCTTTCCCAACAAGAACACTGATAGCCCTTGGCCTTTTTCTTACTCTTTTCTCTTGACAGCCAGAAGCCTATATAAAGGGCCTGGTCTTGTCCCTTGTCTTCTGCCTGTTTTTCTTTAAGGCTTTCAATACATTCTTAACTTCTAAACTTCTTCTCCTCTTCCCTTCTTGCTCCTGGCCTTCAGGCAAGAATTCCAACATTATTAACCCTTTACACTGGATGCTTATATAATAAACTTCTGTTTATAGTGTAAATATGTGGAGAAAAAATAAAAAATTCAATTAAATGCACCAAAATGTTGTATTTTATAGTAAATGTTTATCTTTTAACTAAAATATAAAGTGGATGAAACAATTTTTTATTTGAAACTTGAACATGCTCACAGTACAATCAAGCCCTTAAACCAATATATATACAGTTAAAGTCATCTAAAGTTATGTAGTATAAAATTATAATTCCTCCTAGGTTATGGGGTTGTCTCTTGCCCAACACGGGACATTGCTAAAAAGTTATAAATTTCTCTAATGTTTAAAGTTTTAAGATTTTTATAGTCCTCCAGCCAAAATGCTGCAGTATAAAGTTTTATTTGCACAAACTCATACTTCTTGATTAACTTTAGTTTTCTCAAAAAAATTTAGCTTAGCAATTGACTATATATTTAAAAATATGTTAGAAAACCCTAAGAAACAAAATTTAGAAATGTTTTACATAACATATTTAATAATACTAATCAAAGCTACTAAATATCATTCTTCTAAACAGTAAGCATCATAAAACCCCCAACACAAACATTTAATTGTCATTTTCTAAACAGTAAACACTATAAAACCCCCTAGAATAAGCATTTGAAACATCAATCAGAAGTTTATAAAGAAGTTATTTACATTAGATATATGTAATTTAGCTTTTTACACATTAAAAATATTTATATTGTAGTACTTACCTATGTTATTAGTATTTTGTAATAAAGTCTTTTGAAAGACTATGTTCAATACTTTTGTATTAAATTTTCATTTAATGCTGTGTACTAAAGAAGTTGAAAACATTAAAAATACTGAAAAAAAAACCTAAACAGAAATCTAAGATCTAATTGTATTGACAGATTCTGCCATACAAAAACCTAAAAATCAATGCACATGTCTATTATATTTAGCCATGTATATAACTATTAGGCAAGTCTACAAAATGTAATAAATAATAAAGAGTGGTAATTATTATTTTATATTGTTCAAATAAGAAAGTTAATAAGAAATATTTCCAGAGAAAACCAACTAATGGACAAAAAACTCTGCTAGCAATGGTTATTTATCTATAGGCTAAGTGCAACCTGATAAACAAAATGAGTATTTAGAATTAAGTATAACACTTAGTGCAAATAAGCATTAAGTGTAGTCTGGTGTGCCCTCTTACTATGATTTGACTGAATAAACTGGCACATTGTAATAAAACATTCTTCCATAATATTATTTTTGTTCCTATGCTATAATACATAATTCTGAAGTGCTTCAACTGCACTGACTGCATCAATTCCTCATACATGTATTTTCTCAATAATATCATCATCATTATCATTATCATCATTCCCATCAACTATACTAGCAGCAATTAGCGAATTAAAAAATTGTTCCTCTGTGATATCTTCATGAACATAATCATTTTCACCTGGCTCATCAACTGTAAATGTATTAGTTGTAGCTTGATTCTGAATCATAAATATGCTCTCAATAGCAGAGTGCATACTATCTAAAGCAGCTTTGATAGTATTGGTATTATCTTCAAAAAAGCCATGCTCCACAAGCCCAACATGCATCCAACAATTTTGCACAGTCTTTTTTGATATATTTTTCCATGCATCTATAGCAAACCAAATAGCATCCAACATATTGTTGCAAATAGTCTAATAGGACCCGGCAGAAGAGTGCCGTTTCAGAAGCTGAGCTACTGGCAGGGTGGTGCCGTAGGAAACTAAGTGAAAGAAATGAAGATGTGTTAAACTCTGAGGAGAACTTTGGGCCAACTTGGCTGCCAGTTCTCCTCATAAATTGTGTGAAAATAATACTATTGAAAAACGCTAGTGCCTCAGGGAAAGTGGTTCCATCTATTGTGAGGCATTCACAATCCTTTGCACGGCCATTCGCGTTCCCGGGTCCGTGTGTTCATGATCCCAGAACTCGATCAAAACTAGTTTGGCGGGAGGGAGGGTTCACTGCCATCACCGGTGGGTCCTGCGAACCCTGTGCCCTGGGGGAGGGGGCAATTACACCCGGGGAGAGTGGGGGTGCAGAAGGTCCCCCTCTCGGCCCCGCAACAATATCAAACTTAGTAGGATTCTTTGATAATAAAGTACATGTGTCCCAGTGACTATTATTGCCCCAATTATTAATGAACTCACTATCATCCAATCTAACTTCTGATTAAAATTTCATAAGCTCAAATATACATAATATAAGTCATGCTTCATGAGCTCTATAATGTGCTTTAATTATATGAATGATTCCAGCATCAAGTGGTTGCAGTTTTGAGGTTGTGTTTTTTGGAAGAAACATTACCTCAACATTAGATAGTATACCATTATAGATATGTGAAGGACAATTATCAATAAGCAGAAGCACTTTATGGTTATTACTGGTTTTTTAATATAGTCATTAAACTATAGAAGCCATTCAACAAATAAAATCTGAGTCATTCATGCAGATTTATTTGCATGATAAATACAGCCAAGTGGCATACAATTAACACTATAAAGACAATGAGGTGCATTATACTTGCCAATTAACCATAAGGGAATTGGCTCAGTACCAGATGTATTAATACATGTAACAACTGTTACTCTAGACTTCTCCTGCTTATCACCTTCAAAAGACTGTGTTGCAAGGTAGCATGTTGCATGATTCCAAAAATATAACCCAGTCTCATCCATATTAAACACATCTTCATACTCATACTTACTAATTTGTTCAAGTAAGCCAGGTAGTGCCTCAGTAATTGCAGCAGTATCAGCACTACCACTTTCTCCATGCAATACCTGCTGTTTAATTCCATGGTGTTCTTTAAATTCTCTCAGCCATCTATCAGAGCAAGCAAGCTGAAAATCATCTTTATACAAATGTCTCCCAATTTGAATAGCTGTATTGTGAATAAGAGTACCACTGGTACACTTTGATGATTGAAATGTTAAAACACACTTTTTAAGTTTTTCTTCTAGTTCAGCATACTGCACCTTATGCTGATGCTTTTGTGAAGGTTTTTCATGATTACCAGTACTATCACATTCAGCTAAAAGTTCAGCTGAGTGTTTCAATGTCTTAGAGACAGTTACTTGTGATATATTAATCCCAAATTCATGTAGAAGCCATTTTATAAGCTCTGCTTATGTAATTTTTGGCTGATCTGCTTTTTTACAACAGAAAGCAATATGTTGAGAGTTAGTAAGGTTAGCCATATTTAAAGTAAATTGAAATTACTATTAGAATTCTTGCCAGAAGGCAGCAGCAAGAAGAAAATAAAAGAAGAAATTTAAAAGTTGAGATTGTATTGAAAAGCCTTAAGGTAAGACAGGCTGAAATATAGGAGATAAGACTTGGCCCTTTTATAAGATTTTAGTTTGTCTAAAGAAAGAGTATAAAAAATGTCAATAGTAGCTGATTCGGGAGACTACTGGCACTATTAGCTAGTATAAGAAAGATAAGGCTTCACAGTAAATGAGAATGCCAAGAAAGGAAAATAACAACAAATGTGCATGAATGTCAACAGATAATCACAATAAAGAAACTCACATTTTAAAGGGGTGAGGAGGAGTGAGCAGGGATTGGCAGGCTAAGTATAGCACAACTCCAACAATTATACACTATACATATAAAAGATACAGATAGCACTTTCTATATTTACATTTAGCTTAATCTGTATACAAATATACTTGGGCACTTTTTTTAAGGAAATCACATGCAAAGATACTATTTTTTAAATTATATTATAGTAGCTTCTAGTTAATAAAAAACCTCCCCCGTGCACCTTCGGCACCAGGTCCAGTTCATTGGCAATGCTTTCAGCATGACCAAATGGGGCACTCCCCGGTATACAGTGCTTAATCTCATGGTGGGAATGTTTTTCCTGCCCTTTTTCACGATGGCAGCATTGCTGCCTGCCGCTCAGGGCAGGGTTTTATTTCCCCTCACATGGCATAATATTTAAGCTAATGGTGGAGATGATGTTTCTGTAACTCAGGACAAAGCTTTAATATTAAGTGTAGCTTGTTCTTTCTCTTAAATTTATTATTTTAACAAGGAAAATGCTATGAAAACTTAAAATATTAATAGAAATGTATAGCATGAGCTGAGCTGAGTCAGGAATAATGGTGTAGTAGTTTGTTTAAAAAATCCTGTGATGGTTAAAAATCTTTTATTGGCTCTGCACATAATCACAATTAGCAGATCAGATCTTGGACAGACAGACAGAGAAAACAATTTTATAAGCCACTCCCTCGGAGAAGCCATTTTGTTGGCTGTTGAGCCAACCACAGCAACATGAGGAATTGCCAGTGGCATTGGCCTTTCTAAAAGACAGCAATCAAATGTTTTACTCTTGGTTTCCTTTAGCTTTTCTTTTACTTTGAATACCAAGACAAATAGTTAACACCAGTGGAGGACCTGGGTACCTTCTGATTTTTTTCTTACATTGGCAACATTTTCAGCAGCTATAGACACGGAAACAGATACAGAAACAGCTCCTAGTTCTTCTATTGATAACTTTCGTGATACCTCTGACACTTTTGACCTTTTTGACCTTTTTGATTCTTTCCCAGAAATGGTTACCCCCAGTGGTCTTTATCATAGGCCTAAGCCCTTTAACAGCAATGGCAACATCAAGGAATGGCTACAATTGATGCGTTTTTTTAATTCAGGGACAAAAGCCTACTGCTTTTTAGGAAGAAATTGCAACTGCAGTCATCACCAACTTGGGTGGGGCTGCTCGCACTTGGGCCCTATCTCAGCTAAACAATGGATCACTAACAACCACCACAGAGGTTTTCCTGGAGAAGCTAGTAGCAGAATTTACTCCCTATGCTGATGAATGCCAAGCAGAGGCAGACCTAGAAAAACTGAAGCAAAATGGCAGTGTTTCAGAATACATTGCTATTTTCCAGACATTTATTGTCCACATCAGCAACCTGGGGGATCAGGAAAAATGCTGTGAATTTCTTAGGGGCTTAAAGCCTACCATCTGAAAAGCAGTAGATCGAGCAAATGTCAACAGCTATGATGATGCTCGTAAAGCTGCTCTAGTTAAAGACACTGACTACAATAATGGATCAGGAGCCCTCCCTCAAGTACAGAATTGCACCAGTACTAACATCCCTACTACCAACCCAGATGCAATGGACATTGATGCCTTTCGTGGTCCCTCCCTAAAGAGACTGACCCCCTAGGAGCGTGAGCAGTTACGCAGAAAGAATGCCTGTTTCTGATGCCATCAGATTGGCCACATAAGCCGCAACTGCCCTTTGGGCCAGCAGCATCCCCGTTTCCAGAATGGCCCAGCTGTTATGAATACTGAATGGCAGCAATCCCCTTTTACTGGCTTGCAGGCTCCCATTGGTTATCCCTATTTTTATCCAAATGCTCCCTATGGCATTTATCCACCGCCTGTGCATATGGTTCCATTTGCCAGTGCCCCTCAAGCTCAGACAAATGCTCAGCCACTTCAGCACCACCAGCAGCAGCAGCAGTCATCTCAGGATTTTCCGCAGTGCCAGTAAAGAGCCAGGTCGGCTTTACTGGCAGTAGCATTGTTCAGCAGAATTTATTTACAAAAATGAATGCCTTTGCTACAGATTTGAGACCTACAACTATCATTATGAGTGAAATGGGGAGTCCAGGCAAAAACAATGTCTTTCTATTCATGGTGTGTATTCTGGGGAGAACATGCATTGCGCTTTTCGATAGTGGATGCACAGGCATGGTTCTTGGGGAACAATTCGCAGATTCACACAAGGACATTATTTTTGAGCACCCCAAAATTCCGCTTGCTGCTTCACTGGCTGAC
>KZ303518.1:123536-154454 GCA_002705745.1 Coemansia reversa NRRL 1564 | reverse complement strand
AGTAATTCAGCTTTTGAAACGGCACTCTTCTGTCCGGGTCTCATTAGACCATTTGCAACAATAGTAACATGAATGCAAAACAGAGAGCAAAACTGCTTCAGAGCATTGTAAAGGCAGTTCGTGATAATATCCGAGATTCTCAAAATCGCTCAGCTGTCTATCATGATGAAGGTCGCAGTAAACTTCAGCTGAAAAGAAATGATGAGGTTCTATTATCACGAACATTGGCTACACCTGAGTATTTACAGTCATCTGGTAGAAAATTCAGTGATCGTTGGATTGGACCCTACAAGGTCATTGAGAAGATTGGTAATAATGCCTACAGGATTAATCTTCCAGATAATATGAAAATTCATCCAGTGATCTCCGTAAGTTTTCTTAAACCATATGTCTGGTCAGCAAAGTTTCTATGGGCTAGTCAAGCTCAGCCGCGCCCCATTGTGCTAAAAGGCTATGATGAATATGAGATTGAACAGATTATCAATCATCGAGATAATAGGCGTCTAGGACGTCAGTATCTAGTATGCTGGAAGGGTTATACTAAAGACTATGATTTATGGTTAGCAGAGTCGGAGCTCGGACATGCACAGAGAGCATTACAGAGATATCTCCAAACCTTGGAGGGCCAAGGTTGAAGCTGGGAGGGACGAGTATTATATTAACAATAATTTAATTACCACCATATGTTCTTTACTTATATATAGTTAGTTTTCCCTTGCATCATTATGAGCAAGATGTTTCTTTAGTTTTACTTTGAACTAATATATTATTAACATAATATATGTGTAGAAAACTCTACATCCTATACCTATTTTAAGTAGTATTTCTTTATTCTCTAATAACCAATTAACTTCATTAATCAATTCAAGAAATAAGAGGTATTTTATAATGCTTTCTTTATTCCTTAGTTTATATTTATAACTTCCAGTTTTTTATTTTAATTGGTTTTTAGAAAAATAAAACTTTATTAAACTGGTAACCTTAAGAAGGCAATGTGTTAACTATTTGTCTTGGTATTTAAAGCAAAAGAAAAGCTAAAAAAAACAAGAGAGTCATCATCTGATTGCTCCCTTTCATAAAGGACAATACCAGTGGAAATTCCTTATGTTGCTGTGGTTGGCTCAACAGCTAACACAATGCAATAAACAGGTTTCATACCTTATAAAGTTTAGTGTGATTTTTTTGGAAGTGGTCTTAATAATAGACCATGGTTGTATTGGCATAACAACTTATGTAAAAAAAGGTTTATTAACTGCTTATGTATTACTAGTAATTTTTACTATAAATAGAATAGCTTTATAAGATGTAGATAAAGGTAAGTGTCTTTAATAAAAGCCATTTATAGCTCTAAAAGTTACTAACCACAGAATTTATATAGAAAACAATTATAAGAAAAAACACGGGTTTAAATGATGTAAACCCTATAAAAAAAACTACTATAAAGGCTGATCATGGCTGGTGCCTGATTGCACCTAATGTTTCGCGGGTGTCACGTGATTAATACAAAATCACATGATAACGGATTACTCGATAACTTGGCAAGTCGATACTATTCTGATCCACCTGAGGTATCAACTAATCGAGGTTCGACTGTATATTTTAATGTTTTTTTAAATATCTTTTTTCAAATAAAATCTTAGTTTGTTTTGATGGTTTGACAATTGACTGTGCCTTTGGCATGACCAATGTATTAAAAGTCAACTTGATGATACATAATATTAGTAGAAACTTTTGCATTTGTCATTTGTGTTTTTAGTAATGATTCTCATGTCTATTGAGTGATTCTTATCAATATATTACATTAGCTTAAAATATAATTTTTTTGCTCCACACATCATAATTGAAATCTAAAGTTAATATGAAGCAGAACTTTACATAGCTCCCATTTATATTAACTAAAAGCTAAAGTAATTGTGATGGATGGGTTTAAATAATGCTTCCTCATCAGTAGTTGCAATGATAGGAATTTCAAGTTCTTTTATTTCATTTATTTAATATATAGCTATAAGATTTGTAATTTGAAAAAAATAGGCAACAGTCATTTGAACATTCAAAAAACTACAATATTAATGTTTCTTTTAGCTTTGCAGGGGGATCAAGAGTAGATTCCAAAACTCCCTTTTTCGGAAAAGGACTTTCTCCTTTTCCATTGTCCATTCTCTGTGTATTCTGTTCACGTTTTGCACAATCGATAATCCCCTTAAATGCATCTCCTGGTGGTTATTAGCATTTGAACCAAGTCTAACCTGGAATTTATATAAACTTGTAATAGCAGCTCCATACATCTTAATGTTGGAAATAAGCACTGCTTTGATTTTCCATCCCTAATCCTGCCTCTCTTCCTTATCTTTCTTATCACACCACATGGGTCACTAGCATGGTGACATCCATGCATGGATGGTGTGATTTTCCTTTTATGGCAGTATTTACTATCAGCCTATTATGCTTTCAGTGTTTTCTTCCCCAACAAGAACACTGATAGCCCTTGGCATTTTTCTTACTCTTTTCTCTTGACAGCCAGAAGCCTATATAAAGGGCCTGGTCTTGTCCCTTGTCTTCTGCCTGTTTTTCTTTAAGGCTTTCAATACATTCTTAACTTCTAAACTTCTTCTCTTCTTCCCTTCTTGCTCCTGGCCTTCAGGCAAGAATTCCAACACTTAAGTGTTGATAAACCTACACAACAAATACACAAACATACATAGAACAAGAGTGGGATACCTTTTAATACTTTAATAATTCCGTACAATCTAATTTTGTAGTACATTATAATAGTTCATTGTAGTTTTATACATTATCAATATTATCCTCACTTGCTTTTCCCTTTGAGTTTTGCTTAAAATGCTGGCAAATGTCATATATAAACTGCACTGCCTTCTCTGGTAATACTGTTGTTTGAATAGAGGCAGGCTCAATTGTATTCTTTTCAACACAGTAGGCCATAAACTTGCATTGTTTATTCTTATATGCTTTTTTATGTTCAAATTTCGTGAACTGCGCTCATCTAATGCTATACAAGCTATATAGCTTGATGTTCTAATATTACTCATTATAGAAAATCTGCGCTGTAAAATATATATTGCGGCAAGAAGGCCGACTTGTTATTAAAAAGGTAGTTTAATGTTTTAGAGTTATTTATAATAGTAAAGAAACATTCACAAAACTAGCAGGAAACTGTACTCCTTTATATAGTGCTAGAACCATACTACTAGATGTACAAATAATGTCATTCTCATTGTATCTGTTCAATCTCATCTTGCGCTTGCTTTTTCATGATGTCTATTATCATCATCATCATCATCACTTGGCTTGATTTAGTTCATGGTTACATCCGTGAGCCATTTGGCTCCCGCAACAAATTCGCCTGGCCGTGAACAAATCAGCCATTTATTGAGAAGGAGAGACGACTTGCAGTTTGTGAGGGATTAACTTGTAAGACTTGATCCTCACTGCTTGACTTTGTTTCAGGACTGTTATGTGAACTAGAAGGTTCAATGATTTCTTGATCATTAATCATTGCTTGATCCATCCATGGTCTGAATAGTTTTAGGTGCTGTTCAGGAGAAGGAGTTACTGAATAATATGGTACATGTTCTGTTTCTTCAGTAAATGCTAGTCAGGCAATCGCCTTTTGTTTAGGTGTATATCTTGTTGTTTCTAATGCTTGCATTACCTGTTGCATAACTTGGATAGCAGACGAAGTATGACGACTAAATTCCGGAGATATGCTTGGAGATGAAAGCATTAGAGGTGGCAGATTAGATGAACTGTTGATTGTATATGGCAATCTTTTTGATTTTGGCGGATTCAGAGTAGTTAGCATGTTTCCTGAACTTGATTCACTAGAACTAGTTAACATAGGTACCACAGCTGGCGTTAATGGCAAAGATTCAGAAATATCTGACTCATCATTATCCTCTATGTCAATTGGTGCAGTGGTTAGTTCAGGTGAAGCAGGTACAGAAGTTACAAGTTGTGTCATCTCTTCATCCTCATCCATATCCGTATCATATTCCAATTCCAATTCCAATTCACTAGAAGCCATGTATTCATCATCATCCATTTCAATATCATCATCAGAACTGTTGTCGTCATTCTCAATAGCATCTATTTGTAGCTGCGCAATTACATCAATAGATCTTCCAATAGTAGTTATCGCTTGCAAGATCAAGTTAGAATCATTAGATGCTGGTGAGACAACTCACGTAGATTCATTTTCAGACCATGAATTATCTGTGGTGCTATCGGCGGGTGGCATATGTACATCAGTAAATAGTGGCAGCTGTAGTTCTGCCAATTCCTGAATTTCCCTGAGTGGTTGGTCTGTTGCGTTGTTGTTGTCAATACTACCATTAGATTCACTCTGGCTGCTGTTAATACTACCATTCAATTCATTTTGGTTGTCGTCAACTGGCACATCGTTATAAGGTAAGTAAACTCGAGTAGTATAACCCGTGTATGCGGAAGATCCTGTTGAAGATGACGATGTTCCATTGGAGTCAGAATATTCATCAGAAGTGCGTGTTCTTGGCACAGTTGTGTCAGGATTACTATTAATTTCTTCGCTACTATCCATGCTCGAATTTTCTGCCAGTTTTAATGATGCAGGGTCTGTTATCAAAATGTAAGGCAATAGAGTGTCGCCCGGAATACCTCTAGTTAATCTTTGGTTATTCATGTCCGATAAGTAATATACTGTACCTTGATGATGTAACACTTTAAATGGGCCGAGTCGCCGGTAAGGTTGGACAGCAACTGGTGTAGGTATTCCAGTGCGTTTAACTGTAACATATTCTCCTAGCTGGAACCAGCATATTTTTCTATGACGATTTATTCGCTGATGCTGTTTGCAGCATTTACGTTGTTGTAAAGCTTGCGCCTGTTCCTGAGTGTGCAATAACCAATCTTCCTCAGTTTCAATTGGATCATCTTCTGGAATATTTCGCTCATCTCGTAGTTGGTTCTCGCTGATTCCATATACCAATTCAAACGGTGTGAATCCTAGGGTTTCAGATTGAGTGTTGTTCAAAGATGCAATAATTTGGGGCACAAGTTCAATCCAATCTGTTTCAGTATCTACGTCGGACTGTATATGTCATAATGCACTCTTAAACAATTTGACTCCAATTTCTGCCAGATCCGACTGAGGATGGTGATCTGAAGTACGATGGTGTGTGATACCATTTCGTTGCATAAGATCTACAAATGTTTGTCCTCTAAAGGCCAGTGCATTGTCAGTAGTTACATGTTGCGGTATTCTGTGTAAAGCAAACCAGTTTTCCAGTAGCACGGCTTCAGTTGTTTCGGCCGATTGGTCTTCAACTGGGTATACTTCAATGTACCCACTGTTAGCGTCGTGTACAACAAGAACATCTATAACACCAATACTGTCAGGTAATCTCCCAACCTTTGCATGATCCATGTAGATATGTTGTAGTGGGCGCATCTGTTGTGACGGAACCATTGGCGTAAGTATATGATGTTGTTGGGCGTTAAGTTGGCAGTTGTGACAGTTATGTACAACTTTCTGCACAATATTCGGTAAGGTCTCGCACCAAATTCGTTCATTAACATATGCCAGTGTCCGTGTATATCCTGGATGAGCGAGTTCCTTGTGTGCTTGTGTAATAAAAGTTTCTGCAGCTCGTAAAGGTAGGACTGGTACCCAGCGACTCTGTATTCCTGGTAGATGTGTTGGTGCTGCATATTCCAAAATATTGTCATGTACATGCATTAGTTCTACCTCATCCATATCCGGGGTATATTCCTCTTCCTCAATTTCATCTCGCGCCTGACATATCTCAATCCATCGTTGAATATCTCCATCGCAACTCTGAGATTCTGTGAAGCTCGCTGGTTCAGGCAGATTATGTAATGCCTGCTGATCCTGATATCTAACAAGCTCTCGTATAGTACGACGATTCGTTGGTGCCAGATTATCTGAGTCGGACCAGTAATCGTCGTCATATTCATCTGTATCTGTAGTGTCATCAGTCGTCATCATTCCTACAATGTTGTGTTCCGGTTCCAGTATTATACTTTCTGATGCTGTTACGAAGCTATCATTGCTATCTGACTCGGATTCCATCGCACCAACTAGAGCAATATTAGAACCAGCAGATACAGAATTAAGCACCTTAGATAACTTATGTGGACGTATGTTTTCACTAGTGCGTGATAACCAATCCACCGTTAATTGTTGTTCGCCGGGTCTATGAACTAACATCTCTCGGGTTACTCCTAATGACATTAATTCTGCTCTGAAACGACTGAGCTCATCTCCGTCATTGTTAGTTTTATGCGAGTATAATCCGATGACATTAGACGCGTCACTTTCAATACGAAGATTTACACATCCATCCAAATATGCATAGAAGTGCTTAACTGCTTCTACAACCGCCTTTGCTTTGTGCCATGTAGAATGTCGATATCCTTGTGCGCCATCAAATACTTTAGAGAAATATGCGACTGGTAGTAACTTCTCTTCCATTGGTTTTATCTCATCATCATCATTGGCTGTATCTGGGATATGGTGTGCAAGTAATACTGCTCCAATTCTTACAGAGGCAGCATCCATGCATAGTGTAAGTGGGGCACCCAGTAGTGGAATATATAAACTACACGTATCCTATAAGCAAGCAATCAGATCATCCCATTTAGGACGTAATTCTTTGCAATCTTCCTTGGTTAGACATTTCTTGCCTGTTTTAGCATAAAAAGGCAATAGGGCTGCCTGTACCCATGGCAGGTGAGCACTAATTGCATTAATTCCTCCTGCCATCCGTCTTACTTCTGTAACAGTACGTGGCATATCTAATGACTGCAACATTTCTACTCGATGATCCGGCACTTTCCATTCTCAGTTAGCAGACCAGCGCATACCTAGTATTTCCACATCGTCAGTTGCCGCAAACAAACTCTTTGGCACATTGATCAGAAGATTATAGCACCGAAGTGCGCGTACCAAATGTCCAATGTCTCGAATATGATAATCAATGTTATCTGTTGTACTTTTCAGGTAGATGTTATCAATATACAATAACATCTTACCCTTTAACTCTGGTACCTCACTGAATATATGTTTGATAAACCCCTGTGCAATAGCCGGCGACTCTGAATTTCCCTGTACTCGTCGATTGGTATGTAACCACCCATTTTCACCGCTGTTATAACACCAGAAGTCTCATATGCTTGGGTCAAGTCGAACAGTCATAAAGAAAGACGCCAAATCAATAGAGGTTATCCGCTTAGCATCTCGCAAAAACTGTACTCGTTCCTGAGGAGTTGCTAGATGGATACCTAAATGTAACATATTTAGAGCATTGTTAGTAGTATCATCAAACAACACTCGTCGTGCTGTAGTATTGGGTTTTGGTAGGGTAAACACAGGCATCTGGGCATATGCTGTAGTTGGTTTGTTGATTCCATATTTGATACGCGGCTCAACAAACTCCTCGCGAGCTTTCTGTGCACTCTCACTAATTGGATGCTGAACAGTGAACATTAACTGTGTGCCCTCTCGCATAGGTGGCTTAATGGGTTTGATTGCTGCAGGCGGAGGACAACCCGAAGGATATTCACGCAAAGTTGACGCACCCATGTCCATCAACTTATTCAACAATTTATCCTCTTCAGTTTTGTTAGGTAACTGATGTTTGATCCGGCTCTTAACGCTTGCTCTCGAAACATTCGGGTATAGATTGTCACACTCGAAAAAGTCGTTGCCTTGGCTGTGTACAAAGAAGTTTGGAGGTAGTCCAATCTTAGCACGCAATTTCCTTGGGCGAATGGTTATGACATCAGGTTGAGCTTGTAACTCCAGGTCAGTGCTTAGTTCAGGTGCAGGCTCAGAATTAGGGCTTTCACCTGTAATCATCACTGTCTCACTTAATTCAGCATAGTCCTGGTCAGTAGGCATTGTAAGCTTAGGATTTGGTAGATTAGGTACTGTGTTTTCAGGAGTTGAATCTCTGTCAACAGCAACTGTATCACCTTCCTTAGGAATGGGTCTTCCTTTCCGCTTCAACTGTTTTACCATTGCAGGTGTCATTAGCTGAATATGCAGAAGCTTTAAATGAGTATTACCGAGCAGCAGATCCCAGGGCTGTTTACAATCAACTACCACAAGTGTCACCCAACGTTTTGGACCGTTTTCGATACAGATGCGTGCATTAGCAGTTCCAATAGCCTGGTATGGCTCTTCACTCCATGGTGAGCGTAGCAGCGGTCGTCGATCAGTAGAAATGTTGAGCTGAAGTCGTTGTGCTGTCTCAAGTCTAATCAACGAGACAGCAGTACCCGGATCTGCTACAGTTTTAATAATTTGGTTGCTGATCACAATTGCTTCCAAGAAAGTCCAATGTGATTTATTTTGGCGATCACGCCTTTGGTTAATAGAAGAAGTTGTAATTTGTCCTGTAACCAATGGCATAGCGGGACCGCCTAACCTTTTCCCGGTTTAGCAGGTCCACCAGATTTAGAAGCATTACCTGAAGTCAGAGGAACATTATCAGCTTGGGTTAGTGCAGTAATCTGTGCCTTAAGATCAAGTACTTCAGATTGCAAAGCACGAGCCTTTGCTGTTTTACGTGCAGTTTTTCCTGGCTTAGGAACATTCAAGGGGGTGGGTAAAGGGTTAGGAGGCATAGGCTTAACAACCTTATTAGCAGGTTGCTCTACTTGAACATTGATGGTGGAGTAGGAAGTAATCTTAGATTTGACTGTAGCCCCGAAAGGTTTAGGTGTCATCTCTGGGTCTACAAGGAACATCTCGTTTAGTCTCACCACTGCTACAGTAAGTTCTTCCACTGTGATAGTAGCAGTTCGCCTGTTAATTATCTTTCATTCCATCAATAACATCTTTTGTATCGCATCCGCTGTAAAGATGGTTTCTACTATAATGTATTGTACGATAAGAATCCCTGTAAAAGAACCAAGGGAAGTGAGAAATAATAATAATAAGACTATCGGGCTCTTTATATAGCCCTGGTATGATTGGCTATGATTGTACCTTTTAGTGCAGCCAATCATCCTCACATTCGCCCCTTCTTAGGACTTGACTCTGGCACGTCCATTGAGCCCCTGAGCGTCCTTGTACTTTTTCAGTACCTGTTTTGCATTGGCAAATGCAGGCTTGGGCTCCCATGTGCGGTCATTCTCGCCATAGCCTTCCCAGTGCACCAGGTATTGTCGCTTGTTCCTGAAGTTCTGGTGTGAGACAATCTTTTCGATCCGGTACTCCAGGTGGTTGTTTATTTCAACCGGCGGTGGCTTATCTAGGGTGCGCTCTTCGAAGCGATCCGAATCATTGTACTTCTTGAGATAGGACCAAGACACCACTGGATGGATGCGCATGTTGAGTGGTAGCTCTAGCTTAAACGCGTTCTTGCCAACAGCTTTAATTACCTTGTAAGGGCCTGACCATTTGTGTTGAAGCGAGCTGTTGGTACGATTCTGTAAATATGGTGGCGTTGTGAAGCGCGTGAAAAGCATAACTTTGTCACCAGCCTTGACATCTGGTTCGTGCAGCTTTTTATTATGGTTATCGACCCAGCGGAGCTATGCATGTTCCAGATTAGCACGTACTTCCTCGCCGTTATCTGCAATCCTTGAGAGTACTTTGCTTGAGGCAGGGTCGTTAGAATTGGTATTAAACGCAAGGTTCGCGGCAGTTGCAGGTTGGAATCCGTAATTTACATAGAACGGACTATACTGCATTGAGCTGTTGCTGCGACAATTGTATGCAAATTCGGCCAGTGGGAGCAGCATTTTCCAATCATTTTGGTGGTTATTGCAGGTCGCGCGTAGCATTGCCTCCAACGTTTGGTTAACTCTTTCTGTTTGGCCATCGGTCTATGTGTGGCCCACCGTCGACATCCGTAATTCTGTTCTAGTCCATTTCCACAGTGTGCGCCAGAAAGATGAAGTAAACTTGGGATCACGATCTGAGATGATGGAATCTGGCAGTCCGTGTAAGCAGTAGAGTTGCTCCAAATAGAGTTGCACTGTCTCCTGTGCCATTGCTGTTGCATGCGTGGCAATAAAGTGAGCCATTTTTGAAAGACGGTCCACGACCACCATGATTGCATCATAGCCATCTTTCGTTTTCGGCAGGCTCACAATAAAATCCATACTCACACTCGACCAATTTCGCCGTGGAATCTCTAAAGGTTGTAGCGGTACATCGCTTAGCCGTGTACTGTTCTTGATCCATTGGTATTTGTCAGAGGTCTGAATGTATTCCTTGCAATCAACGTACATGCCGGGCCAGTAAAATATTTCACTCAAACGCTCATGCGTTTTGCGAACACCTGGGTACATTGCCGCCTCCGAATCATGGAACTCGCGCATTAGTAGCAAATGATCGGCCTTCTTACCCATGCAGCGGCACCCCTTCTTAAAGAGCACGCCCTGATGTAAATGGTATTTCGCTGCCGTTTCCTTCATGCTCTTTGAATGTATTTCATCACCTGATTGTAGCAGATGAGCAATCCGTTCGAGCTGTGCATCACCGAGATATGAGTCTGCTGTGTTGGTACTTGTCGGGATCTTTAGCATTTTGATCGCCGCCATGCGTGCAAGTGGGGTCCTCCCCATCCCCGAAGAACCAAATCCACTGGTTCCGCGGTCTGTGTCGGAGAGTTTATCCACTTGTATTAGTTGCGGATGCGCGATCATCGTAGGAATTAATTGCACGATTCGGTCACCAGCGGCAATATCGATGTTCGAGCAGGAGCTATTGAACAGCAAGACTTTAATCTCGCCGGTATAATTCCGGTCGATGACGCCACCGAGAACTTCGATGCCTTTCGATGCTAATCCGCTGCGTGGCGCGATGCGTAGATAAGAGTTTGGCGGTGCGCGGGCAGTGATTCCTGTTGAGACTAATTTTAATTCGAATGGGTCCAGCGAGAATTTCGCAACGCAATGGATATCGAAACCAGCATCGTCGGTGTGTGTTTTTACCGGCATCTGCACGTCCTCGTGTAGCAACTGAACATCCATCGTGGAAGATTCAGCGGGATCGGTAAAAATTGCACTGATATTCAAATTGCCAAATGCAGACGTAAGATCTTCAACATCTTGCGGTAGGGCAGGTGATGGGGTAGGCATCGGAGCCGCCATTGGAGCAGAATTTGGATCGGGCAATAACGTCAGTGGTGCGGCGGGCGGCTGAGTGGGTTGCAGTATAGGCATCGGCATGGTCGTTATCGGCGCATCTGGTTGCGAGATGATCAGGAGTGGTGCAAGTGGTGGATGGACTGACTGCTTGCATTCTTTGGGGCGGATGTCCGGTTGCGAAACTGGTGAGTGCGATAGGCCATTGGCGACGACGTTCTTGGATCTAGCACAATATTTGATTACCATGTCGAATGCTTACCACATCTCGAGCCAGCGGATCTGGCGGTCAGAAAATTTCATGTGCATCTTAATGGTCTCGATTGACTGATGATCGGTAAGGACTTCGAAGCGGATACCATGTAGATAATGGCGCCATGTCGTAAGGGCGCGGATTACGGCAAAAAATTCCAATTCGTGTACTGGCCATCTGCGCTGGCTGTCGCTGAGCTTTAGTGAGTAAAACGCAATGGGGCACCATTTACCGTCATGCTTCTGGTGTAAGATGCCACCGATGGCAGTACCAGAAGCATCCATTTCGATGCAAGTCTCGCATTTCAGATCAAATTGATGAATAATTGGTGCCGACGATAGATGACCTTGGAGCTTGCGGAATGCAGCTTCGGCGTCAGCATTCCAAGTAAAGACATCACCCTTTAGTAGCTCGGTTAGTGGAAGCGCGGTCTGTGCGTAATTCCTGATGAAGCGGCGGTAGTAGCCGCTGAGCCCGAGAAATCCGTGGATGTCGGTCTGCAATTTAGGCAGCGGCCATTCGCGGATTGCCTCTAACTTGCGCGGGTCGGTCTCCACGCCATTTTTCGACAGAACGTGGCCAAGGAAGTCAACGGATTCTGCAAAGAATTCGCATTTCTCAGCCTTGGCATGGAGGTTATTATCGTGTAGGCATGTAAGGATGGCTTCAAGGTCGCGGGAATGGTCATCAGGATTGTGCGAAAATACCAGGATATTATCGAGATATACAATGCACGTTTTGCCCAGTTGATCGCGGAGTGCATGGTTCATTACGCGCTGGAAAGCAGCAGGGGTGTTTGTAAGGCTGAAGGGTACCATGGTGTACTCGAAGGATCCCCATTTCGTGCGGAACGCAGTTTTCGGGATATCCTCATCGCGGATGCACACTTGGTGGTATGCTTGTGCCAGATCAATTTTCGAGAAAATTCTCGCACTGCGTGTGTCATCAATTAAATCATCGATGTGCGGCATCGGGTTTGCGTCTTTAATTGTGATCTCGTTCAGCGCACGGTAGTCAACACACAGACGGAGCTCCCCGGACTTCTTTTTGACAAAAAGTACTGGTGCTCCCCTTGGTGATGTTGATGGGCGTATGTACCCTTTCTTGATCAGATCGGCAAGTTGGTGATCAAGCTCTTCGAGTTCTGTGTGCGAAAGTCGATATGGTGTGCGAGAAACCAGTGCCTTGCCCTCTTGGATGTGGATTTCCATTTCGGGCCTACCGGCAGGTGGACGACCTTCAGGTGCTTTATCCAGCACCATCGCGAAACGTTTGCGGAGGTCCCTGAGCGAGTTTTCTTGAGCCGATGATAGTGTGGTGACTTGAACATAATCGCCAGTATTCCAATCATGCTTGATAAAGCCACACTCGGTAACTTCGCCATTTGCGATGGCAGTTTCGAGCATATTGGTAGTCAACGGCGCAGCATAAATATTCGCAGTATTAGCTGTCATATTTTTCTCATTCTGCGTCATATGTGATTTTAGGCCGCGGATTGTGCATTCATGGCCATCCAGGTGGAATGTCAGTCTGTCCTATTTGCATTTAATTATTGCGTCATGCGTACGCAGCCAATCGTTGCCGAGGATGACATCTGCGGCAACGGGAAGCACCAGGCAATTGATCGCGATTGAAACATTATTTGCGAATTCCAGTGCAACTTGGCATGAGCGTGTACAATCGTGATAGTGCTCCCCACTTGCTACATGGACTGGTTGTGTACGGGCTAGACGGGTTGTTTTAATTCCAAGGCGGCTGCTCGTCTCACTGTTCATAATGGTGATCTGCGACCTGTTATCAACAAGGATGCGGATCTCCACACCATTTACGTGTGCAGATGCCAGGAGTTGCTCTTGTGGTGAAATTTCTACCATGCTTTTATTTGAAACTGAAGCTATGGCTATCTCAGAAATCAGAACTGTGGGCTCACCACCCCTCAGTTCTGCTGGCCTTTTGGGTTGCGCTGCGGGCATTTCCTAAGATTGTGCTTGGCATCGCCGTAGGCAAGACAAACGTCTCTCTTGCGGCAGTCCTCATACTGTTCACGAGTTACAAGCTCATGGACCGAGTTGTACAACGGAAAGGTTGCTGGTCTGCGGTATCCACCGCGGATGGCGTCAGTTTCAACAGGTGGGGCGTTGGTGGTTACTGCATCAATTTCCATAGGCGCATGGGCAGCCATTGCGAGGGAGCCAAAGTGATTGGCTGCCAGTGTTTTCACTGCACCAATTCTGATTGGCTCACAATTTTTCGCCTCCATCAAAACACGTGAAATTACCCCCTGCGGCATACGCGAAAGAAACAACAGCATGGTAGCCTGGTTGCATAATTTTGCAGCTTTTGCAAGCTGTTCGAGTTGCGCACTGTATGTGTCCAAAGTCGTGATGGAGGTGGGCGCGGACATGTTTATCAGTCAGAAGAAGGCATCCACATAATTCACTGCATTGCTGTAATTTTCTGCAATGAACTTTTCGAAATTTGCCCATGCGGCGGGATCCACAGAGTTCTGTTCGCAATCTGCATAGTATATGTTTGCCTTATCTAAAGGCAAGCTGTCGGCAGTGATTGCAGCCTTCCACTTGGCTAGGTAGTCTGCTGTGGTCAGAAGGCAGTTGGTGATAACAAGCCAGTTTACTGCATTGGGGGCAAATTTAGGGTTGCCCCTTTGTTCCTGGGGAACCAGCAGGCTTACAATGCCCTTGAAGTCCATAAATTTCAGACCCTGTGGCTTGTCCGGCAGGGCTGTCATACTGGCGAGGAACTGGTTGAACTGATCCCCGTCCATTTCAATAAGTCAAATAACAGAAAGAGGGGGCGTGTTACTGCTAAATATTTTCTTTTGATTGTTTGCAGCGGGTTTAGCGGCTGAGTTTGCGGCTAGTTTAAGAAGCGGAGGTGCTACCAACTGTAAAGATGGTTTCTACTATAATGTATTGTGCGATAAGAATCCCCGTAAAAGAACCAAGGGAAGCTAGAAACAATAATAATAAGACTATCGGGCTCTTTATATAGCCCTGGTATGATTGGCTATGATTGTACCTTTTAGTGCAGCCAATCATCCTCACATCCGCTAGCATTGTTAGTCCGACTGGTAGTTCCTGAAAGTCATCAATATACTGTTTTGTAACATATCCAAAGTTATACCGCGTAATTCCCTTAAATGCCTCACCACTCCTGATCAGATCCATTAGCTGCTGCTGATAGATTACCAGGGGAAAGGCAATCTGTGACGCTGATACTAATGCATCTAGCGTTTCAAACATTTCACCCTTAAATGTGTCCTTAGCATCTCCGTGTAATAGATCCTGTACTGTGACTGTAACTAGCTGTTTAAATACCCCGATCAATGCTCCGCGTCTCAATGACATAATTTTCGTGATCCAATTAGCACAGGATTGTTTATCCTTTTTAGCATTTCCCAAGAATATTCCAATATTAGACTTAAAGGCATCTAGAAGTTCAGATGCCTTAGGAGCAATAATTTGGGCCTGTGTGGCCTTAGGAACCTCAGTTGAGTACTTGGACAAGTTGCCTGCCATTAGTACATCTGTGGATTCCTTTCCCTTAGAAGTAGAGGCAACTGGTTGTTTGTCAGTGCCCATTTTGCCAAAGTGTGGCTTTAATTAAATGACTATTATAAATTTCTATTGTGGCAAGAAGGCCGATTTGTTATTAAAAAGGTAGTTTTAATGTTTAGGATTATTTATAATAGTAAAGAAACATTCACAAAACTAGCAGGAAACTGTACTCCTTTTTATAGTGCTAGAACCGTACTACTAGATGTACAAATAATGTCATTCTCATTGTATCTGTTCAATCTCATCTTGTGCTTGCTTTCTCATGATGTCTATCATCACCATCATCATCACTTGACTTGATTTAGTTCATGGTTATGTCCGTGAGTCATTTGGCTCCCGCAACATATAACTAAAAAAATTGCAAAAAGTTGCTGACAGTTTATTAAAGAAAGAGAAGAAAAAAAAATGTTCAAAAAAAAAAGAAAAAAAAACACCCTGCGGGGCTGATTGGCCTTAAAAAAGCTGTTATTTCTAGGTAGGTCTAAAGGGGGTGTAATTGGCGGGGATTTTCAAGTCTAATCCACCTGACCCCAGCGGGGGAAACCAATGGTAACCCTTATTTATCTATCCACAGCTAGTGTTTATATTTATGTTTGAGGACTTTACCATGGAGCAGATTCAGTATTGTGACAAGATGCTTCTCTGAATCTTCTGGGGTAAAACCATGACTTTCTGTGACCCACTCTGGCAAAGTACAAGGTCATTAAAGGAAGTTATAATCTGCTAATGTTGAGTGCTATCTATCATACAATGATGCTAAAGATGGCAGTATGCCTGAATGGATACATTGACATACTTGCTACTAGCTGCTGCTCACCTTTCAATTCTGGAGTTCCTGAGTGGCTGTACCCTCTTTTCTGCTGCTGGCATGAGAGCATACAGAAATAAATAAACTGTCAAATGCCTCGCAGTCTTGACAGTATTGCCAGCTTCAATCTTGCAACTGTGCTTTCAAACCTGATAGCACATATGGCAGATTTCGGAAATATGTCCAGCTGATCCCTCTCACCTGTCTAGCACTGTGTGTTGTGGTGCTTGCACAATAAATGCAACCAGTACACAATCCACAACAATACAGAGGTGCTGAGAGGAAACCTGTTGTTAGCTCCTCTCCTAGCCACTGGCAGAGTTGTAATTAAAAAAGCTCATCAATGGAAGCTGCTCAGAAATGCACCTGCCCTGCTCACAGGCATTGAAGAATTCTGACCAGCATTCATAATAGCTGATATGCCATTTATAATAGCAGTTTTCAGCAGCCTTCAAATTTTGCATATAATACCAGCAACTTGTAATAAGCTGGAAGCTATTCTAAAGGCATGCTATAATGCATACTATCCCACTGCCCACCTTCTAGTAGGCAAGAGCTGCCAATGCCCTTACTATTTCAATTGGGACTATGGCCTTCCTGATGGCAGTAGATGCTCTCTCATATACTTAGGATAGATTAACTTGCACAATATGTGAGAATTTATTGAACGTGATGAACAAAAACCAGTGTTCCCAAAATTCTAGGTTATCAATAGTGCACTGGATCCTGCTACTTAAAGATGCAGCTGGTTAAACTGGCAAAGCATCCAGCGCCTAAATGCACCCCCACTGCTGTGGAGCACTCTTCACCATCTAATTCTTGGACACTTGCTGCTGTGGCACAATAATAGTGAGAATTGCCACTATGGGCAGTAAGAAACAATTCAGCATCTTATGGGCAAGTGCCATTTCTTTGCCACACTATGACAGCAATTCTTAGCAACTTGGGTTTGGCTTGCACATCAGGTTGCTCCAGTCATCCATGCCAAGCTACCAACAAGTCCTGAAAAAAAATAACACTTATGGCCCTTTGCAAAGCTCTTCCCAGATGCACACCACATCTGCCCAACTGGCTGGTACTTTCTTTTCTACATTGAAAAACACTTGCTAACCTCATCATACCCACAGCCATTGTTTTCCGGAAATGTTATGAGTAAGCAGTAGCTCTAATGACCCACCTACAGTGTTTTGCCCAGAATGATAATGCATATAGTGAAATTGTCTGGTTGCCATCTAGACTTATAAAAACATTTAACAGCGAGTTTAGCCTCTATGTCACAGTAACTCTACCAAGTTGTCATGCACCCTTTCAGTGGTTTATTGCTTTTGCTTATCTGAAAACTCTTAATCAGGATGAGACTGGGATACAAAATCCGATTTTTTGATGGGCTGGTAACAGCACCTGCTCTTCACGCCTGCCATAAACAGCATGTGCATGTTTAGCATATTTTTAGTTAAGATTTTCTCATTTTGTATGCTATTATGGACAACAGCTCTGGCTGGCAGCTGCCCAGTTTTGTGGTGCTTTGGTTTGCTTGGAGTTTGAATGACAACTCCCTTGGGCCTGTTAAGGTTTTCAACCACATTATTAATAAATTTGTCCTCAGAGCTGACACAACAGAAATGGCATCATTTGCACTTTTAATAGCATAGCTTAAGCCTGATAAAAAGGAGCATAGTTTCCGGGTAGTTTTGTGATTGTTTCCTTATAAATATAAAAAATTTATAAACATTCAAACTACTTTTTAATTATAAGTTGGCCTTTAAGCCACAACAAATACTACTGCCAATAAAACAAAGATAACATTACTGCTATCATATTAAACAAAATGCTTTATAACAATAATTTAGAAATGGTTTTATTAAGCTGCGCATATTTGAAAAATTCACCATTAGCTTTGTGAAATACTTGGCCAATTTATATGGTACTGCAAATGTTGGGGTTTTCTATGACAATAATATAAAGGGCTATTGAAATAAGAAAAAAATTTATTAAAAAAAACATTTAAAAAGAGTTAGTAAGAAAGTAATTTCTATGTTATTTCTGAAATATTAAATCTGTTAATTAAATAAATCTACAGATAAAAAATGGTTAGTTGACAATAAAAAAGCATGACTGCATGAAAATTTCTTTATTTCTTTCTAGCAAACAACTTCAATGCAAATGCTGTTTTTTTTTAAAATACTTTTTTCGAAATAAAGCAAAAAAAACTGCTTTTTTTCTCCACATCCTTTATTATTTTTAGTAAACTACTTTTTTTTAAGAAATTGTTTATTAGCATATTTAATTATTTAAACACTTGACTAAAGCATTCATGAAGAACCATTTTTATCACTTTGTTCTGGCATCAGATTTTTTGTATAATGAAGACTGGCCTCAAATTAATTGCATTCCCAATATGCATTTACTTGAAGTAAAAAGGGTTATTGATGAAATGTGCAAAAAAGGTGGGGAAAAACCTACCAAAAAAAATTTATGCTTGCCAAGCTTACTTTTAAAAGATTTACGCAGATGTTTAACAAAAAACTATCTAGAATCTATTGAATTTATTAAAATTATTGAAATTATAACACTTAAATCATCATCTAATATGGGAGTTATGGATGATTTGAATAAGCGTGTTTTTATAGTTCCTAATATTCAAACTAGTGTTAGCTTAGAGGGGGATGCATCTGCAAAATTTGGTAGTCATTATCTTAGGGAAATATTTAATGGACGAAACACACACTTACCAACAAAATTGAAAAAAATTTATTGAACTTTAAGATATCCAATACTGTTGACAATAAAAGCATTGGTGTGCAAACTTACTATTATTCTTTTTAATTCAAACTTGAAATTTACAGTGGGCACAGAAAGTGTTTCTATGCTTTTTTGAAGACTCTTATTTTGATGAAAACATTGCCCAGAGATGAGATATCCACAAGCTAGTAATTTCTTTTAGTAGTATTTTTAGTGTTGTTTCAGATGATACTAAATTCTATATATTAAAATAAACTAAATTTTGCAAAAAATAACTTTAAAGTCAAACCCCCTATAGAAACAGTTTCTGTTCAAAATTTCAACTGATCATTTAGTACTTGGTATATCCGCCTTTAGCTTTAATAACAGCAGCTATGCAGCTATGCATCTTGGCATACTTGAAATTAACGCTTGACAGTAATTTGCACGAGTATTGCTCCATTCTCTTTTAACTCAGCTCTGCAGCTCTTGGATACTATCTGGATTATCTGGATACTCTCCAAGGCGTCTCTTGAGATGAGACCACAAATGATCTATGGGATTTAACTCCAGAGACTGTGCTGACCATATTAAAACATTAATGTTGTTAGCTTCAAGCCAAATTGTTGCCGTTTTAGATGTGTGTTTAGGATCATTGTCATGCTGGAATATGATCTGATCTGGTTTCATTTGTTGTTTCTCAATGGTGCCAAGCAAATTAGTATTAAGGAGGTCAGTATATAATAAAGCAGTTATTGTTCTTTCTATTTAACAAAAAAAAAGTCCAATATATTAATAGAACATACAATCCCATAGCAACAGACTTTCTCTACTAGACTTCAGAGTACCTCTGACATCATTATCTTGAAGAGCTGTACAGCCCTTACACCAGATCCACCTGGGCCCATCAGACCCTAAACAATTAATTTTGGTCTCATCGGAGAATATCACACATTTCCAATCTTCAACTGTCCATAATTCTTACCTCCTTGCAAACTTTAGTCGCTGGCTCTTGTGTCTGCTAGTAAGCATAGGTTTATGCTTCCTTTTAGTTGCTCTCAATCCTGCCTTTTTCAGCTCATGGTGTGCAGTAGTATGTGAAATAAAGATAGAGTAATCCTTAGCAAGAATTGTTGCTGCCTTATTGACACTATTAATCCTGCCAGTTGTCACTAGCTTGACCAATGTATGTAAATCATGATCTGAAAGATTGGATGGTCGACCACCTTTGTTTCTTTTGATATTTGGACAATGTTTTTTATATACTTAGCTAATTGTCGACAGAGAAAGTTTTGTTTGCATTGATATCTTTCTCATTGTGCAGCCCATATCAAGCAGATAGATGATCTGGTTCTGATCCTGATCTGGAATTGGTTTCATAAGTTGTAATTGAGTAAATATAGACTTGTTTTAAAAAATATTGTAGGAAGATGTTTGCAACATAAGATAAAGCAAATGGTTAAAATTTGGAAGATATTTATTTAATATTGAAGCAATTATGATAGTCTATATGTCTTAAAAAAATTTGAATGGAAACTGTTTCAATAGGTGATATGAGAGTGAAATCATTTTATAAACTACACAGTAAAACAAAATTAAAATTATTAGTATTATCTGAAACAGCACTAAATAGACTATGAAAAGAAATTACTAGCTTGTTGATAGCTTATCTTTGGGCAATGTATTTATCTCATTAAGAGTATTCAAAAAAGCATAGAAACACTTTCTATGCCCACTGCAATTATTAAGCTGTTGGAATTGTGCTATACTTAGCCTAAAAATTTTTTAATAATATAAAATGTGAGTTTCATTATTATTATTTGTTGAAATTTATGCACATTTGTTGTAATATTTTTTTGGCATTACCACTTAATATAAAGTTTTTCTTCGCATTTCTATTTGTAGTATAACTTTTTTCATAGTAGCTGATATTGTTGGTATAAAGTTTAGCAATTGTTTTAGGAAATTATATAGTTTTCTAAGGAAAAGCAGTAATAGTTATTAAAAACATATTTTATGCTACTGTGTGAGCATACATATATTAATTATATTTTTGTAGCATACTGTTCTAAAAATTTAGAAGAAAGTTATCACAAAAATTTACCTTGTCTGAGTTTCAAACATGGCCCCTTTTCCCTATGTTTCAAATTATGAAAAATGTATTATAATTTTCTTTTGCTATTTAAAATACAAAAAATGTAAACTCTTAATAATAGCCTCACCCATGCACCTTTGGTGCCAGGTCTGGTTCATTGGCTATGGCTTTGGCATGACCAATGAGGCACTCCCCAGTATACAGTGCTGAATCTCACAGTGGAGATGTTTTTCCTGCCCTATTTCATGATGGCAGCATTGCTGCCTGCTGCTCAGGGCAGGATTTTATTATCTCTTACATGGCAAAATGTTTAATTTAATGTTGGTGATGTTCTTGTCGCTCAAAGCAAAGCCTTATTGTTAAGTGTAGTTCATTCTTTTTATTAAATTTATTATTTTAGCAAGGAATTTGCTATGAAAACTAAAAAATGTAATAAAATGTATGACATGAGCTGAGCTGAGTCAGGAATAATGGTGGAGTAGTTTGTTTAAAAAATTGTATGGTGGTTATAAATCTTTTATTAGCCCTGCACATAACCACAATTAGTGGATCTGATTTCAGACAGACAGACAGACAAAGAAAACAACTTTATAAGCCACTCCCTCTAAGAAGCCAATTGGCTATAGGGAGTGCCAAAAACTATGTGTAAAGTATTATGTGATCACGTGCTTTTAAAATCAACAATTTATTATTGGGGCTGTCTCTTTTGGACAGAAGATTATTTATTTGAAGATAAACCTAAATCAGGTAGGTCTTCATTGAAGATTAGATATTACAACTTTCGAGTAGAGGAAGGATGTTGTATCTTTAATTAATAATAAACAATAAAAGTAAATAAAAACGTCTCATGCCAAATGCCAGAAATTAAATGATGTATCACGTGATTTGTGCACACAAACTCGAGCATTGCATTTGTATGACATTGAAAATCTTTATGCTAATGACATTCACAGAGCAATAGAGAACAATCCAACTTTTTATACACAGGAGCTAGTACACATGTGTGGCTATTCATTAAAAACACTGAGAAATAATTTGATAAATGGATTGGGATAGAGAATGATACAGCATAAATTGGTACCCCATTTACTGCCAGATAATCAAAAAATGAACAACTTGCTTTCTGTAAAAACTTTCTTGAAATGTATCCAACCATTACGACTAACAATATATATAATATTGTAACTTGTGATAATCCTTATGTGCACATTTACTTAAATTTTAAAGGTCCAGGTACAAAGTAATGAGTGCTTAAAGATCAGGCACCAGTAGATCAGATCAGACCTACTTCTTCATGCAAAAAATTTCTGGCTCTAACTTTTTCTCATAAAGGAAATTACCCATTCTGATGTAAATACTAAACAGAATACTATTAACAGTATATAGTTTATTAAATATGGTTAAAAACCAATGGCTGATGAATGGATCAAAACACATTTAAATGTAGGTGTAAAATATCTAAGATTACACCAGGACAATGTACCAGCTCATATATTCAAAGTCATTAAAACTTATTGATGAAAGTATAATAAAAATTAATAAAGCACCTCCATATTTACCTAATAACGCTCCATGTGCCTTTTGGCTATTCCCTTGCATCAAGAATAGGCTACATATGAGAAAGTTTAAAAATCCGAAAGAGGTTAAATTGGTTCAGTAAGATGAGCTGAATTCTTTAACAATGAGCAACTTCAAGAGATGTTTTAAAACGGAAATCAAGAGATGCAAAAAAGTGTTTTCTAATGGTGGTGATTATTACTTTTTTAATTTAATTATAACATTTTTTTAAAACATAAACATTTACTTTTATTTTCTCAGCCCAGCAACTGTTGACATTTTATTTTTAATTTTTTTTTGACAAACTAAAGTCTTATAAAAGTGCTTTATCTTATTGTTAACTTGATTTTTTTAAAGTTTTTAATACATTATTTTAAACTTTATCTACCCTTTTCTTTTTCTTCTGGCTTTTTGAGAAAAGAGTCTAACTTAAATTTTATGATTACAACTTCCAAGAATACTGCATGTGTTGAAATTTTTGCTTGATGGCCAGTAGCAAGAAGGGAAAAATTTTTTTTTATAAAAATAAAATTTATTGAGCCTAAAGGTGAAATAAACTAACAAATAGATAACAAGACTTAGCACTTATATAGAAATTCAGTCTGTTAAATAAAAGACTAAAGAAAAATTACAACAGTAGCTTAGTTGGGAAAATACCAACACTATCAGCTACTGCGAGAAAATGGACCTTTACTGTTAATAATAATTTTAAAAAATAACTATAAGAAATGTGTGCAAATTTCAACAAAAACCCATAACAAACATAAACATGCTATGAAGAAATGAGAAGAAATAGGGATTGGTAGGCTGAGTATAGCACAATTCCAACAAAAGATACAAGCACTATTTTTTTTGTTAAAATATTACTACTTTGTATAAACAAAATTGCTTGTGATATAAAAAAATACTACCCCATGAAATAAAAAAAATATTTTCCCTTAAGTAGTGGCCAGTGTAGAAACTCCGCATCACTTGCTGGCATTTTGCCTGGCATTTCCCATTTAATGACCAAGTTTAAGACCAAGAAATCAAGTATTACTTAAGGGATGCCTTTATAATGGCCCCTACATCTATAGTTTTGTTTATGTTTCCTTATCTTTTTCTTATTTAGTTTCTAGTATAACAATTTTTATTAGGTTGTTGAACTTTGAGGAATAAGGCAACAAATGTTATATGCTTACAACTTTGGCTAAAAAGGTCTGTATTTTAATGAAAAACAAAAAATATTATTACTATTACTATTAAAAATCTTTATTAAGAATGAATATACTTGTTAAAGTGCTATATATCAATGCTACAATTTTTAAATAACACATGATAAACATTTTTTAGACAAATTGAGCATTGTGTTGTAGAAACTTCATATGCTGTTACGAAAATAAGAAAAGTCACCTTCCAGGAAGAGTGCCTTTAGTACGAGTGGCCAGAGGGGAGCCACCAAAAATTAATCAGAAAAACAATGTGTATTTAGTCTAAAGATTTTTCCCCTTCAATGTGAGGGGAGGTTATGTAATAAATACTATTTTTCGAGATGACTTGAGCTTCTCTTGTCTGATGTCCGCTTGTCTCGGTCCTCGGGTGCTGCCCAGCTGTGGGGTACACTTGAATGCCTTCACTTGTTTCCGGTCCGGGCGATCCTTGACTTGTCAATCCTCCAATAACCGGTATTCCCGTCGGAGAGCGATTTCTTGTTTCTTGGGTTGCTAACCCAGTTTCGACCCTGGGGTTATCCAGGCCGTTCGCGGGGGGGGGGGTTGTTAAACTCCCCCCCGAGTTGTGCAACATATTCGCCAGGAGGTATGTAGGGTGATCCACTTGGATGGGCAGTGTTGTGTTGTCCGACGATCCTTAGGGGTGAGAGGGAAGCCCTAATCCGGCGTGCTCGATGGGAAGTCCCTATCGCCAATCTGGTGAGGGGAGGGACACACTCAAAGTGGAAGCTTGGGTTTCCCATTTCCATCGGGAGCGCCCCTTCTAATGGGACAAATTCGGGTGAGGGTGTCCGTTCACTTGCTAGGCGTGTTTGTCCTGCCATTGGTGAGAGGGTGATGAGAGGCACGGTGGTTGGAGAGGGAGCAACTGCCCTAACGGGTGAATTAGTGGGCGGAATTCTCATCTGTACGCCGACTTGCGGTATTGTCGGGGGCAGTACTGATTCAGGAATTTGCGAAAACTCTCGGGGGTGCCATGGCATGGCAGCTGGGGGAGGGATTGCAATGTCCACGCCCCCTTCAATTTGGCAACTGAATCTGCATCCTTCAAGGTAATCTCTGCCTGATAGGGACGTGCTTGATTCACTATATGCTTCACGGGGCATTCGCACCTCTACCAGTGGCATTGGCATAATGCTGGGCGTATCGTTGGCATGCGATGAGGGCAGAGGAGTTTCCCTAACAATTTCCATGTGAGGGAGTTCTTGCGGAATTTCGTATAGGAAGTCAATCTGCTCAGTGGTGTGCTGAGATACTGCGTTTTCTGAGACAGGCGCAGTAGGCACTAGAATGTCAATTTTATTAGAGGCAGTTTCAGACCATTGACTTGAGTCGCAAGTCTCTGAATTGCTCACGTTCCCTTGTAGCATGTCAATTTCCATCCCCGACTTTGTGTTAGTACTCTCGTTCTCACTTCCATCCTCAATGATATCCTCTAGCATACGCGTGTCTTCTGCCTCTCCTTCTTCCTCATTTTCACTCCTAATTTGAGTCTCTTCTGCCCATTCGTCTTCCCTCGATGTAGGAACGGTCCGCTCTCTGGCACAGTCGATCTCCATGGTGGTTGTGGCGATGTTTTCGCGTACTATCGTTTTTGGCAAAACGTCTGCTGTTGTCTCGGTCATAGTACTTGCATCAGACATATTCTTGTCCGGCTGATTCTGTTCATGCTGTACTGCAAGTATTAACAGGACCGAAACGCTGCTCGCACTGCTCCCGGCACAACAGTGGCCACAACTGCTCCCCTCGCTGTCGCTGTTAGAGTTGTCGCGGTAACTACTGGGGTGAGAAGATGGTTCATACTCACTCGCCTCACTGGCAGTGTCGCTGTCACTGCCGTCCTCCCAGTTCGTGTCTGTCTTTGTGTCGGACTGGCCGTCAAACGTCGGGACCATCATCCCCCCACGTACAAGTTGTTCCTCGTCACTCGTCTGGCCGTACTGCATTACTAAGGTCTCTGAAGGGGTTGACTCAGGTAAGTAACTTTGCTCGCTGCTCTGTCGTCTAGCCGCGAGGAAACTCACATACGATGGAGGTGGCATGTTGTTCCACAGCGGCATATTGACGCTCTGGATTTGTCCCGCTCCTGTGCCTTGGTCTGGCTGCATTCCTCCGCCTCCCGCACTGCTAGCGTTGCTCGCGTGAACTGAGCCACTGCTTTGCTCGCCCTCGCCCCATGTAATACTGGTTTCTGTCTCGGCACTCCCTTGTGAGCTGTTGTCTGTGCTGTCCTCCTCTGACGATGTAGGTGCTAAGTCTGATATGTCCGCGTCTACGTCCCACCGATACGACATTAGAATATCGCCAGGCACTGAGCTCGTAAATGGTCGCCCGTCAGCATACTTGAGTTGGTAAGTAGGTCCGTGTCGTGCTGTTACTCGGAATAGTCCTCGGCGCCTGGTTCCCAAGTCTGCCAGATTGGTTGGCCGCGGTCTGGGGGTCATAGTGACCCACTCCCCTGGCATGAACCATCGTACGCGGACTCGTCTGTTAGCCCATGCATTTGCCCTAGTTCGGATCATTATGCGCTGACTCTCCACCTGTTCGCGAATCATTTCCTCTAACTGCTCAGAAGTTTGCTGTTGCATGTCAGCTTGGTTTAGGTCGTACGCTCCCTCGGCGCGGACTGCTTCTGGTCCGAAGAAGACTGCTGCGGGAGTGTTGGCAATTGACTCGGCCCGAGTGGTTGCGTAAGCCGCTACTATGGTGGGTATGTAGTGCGTCCACCCTGGACTGTCCGGGTGATCGGTCCAGCACCGTTGTAATGATGTTTTGAACTTCTTCACAGCTGACTCTGCCAGGTCTGACTGTGGGTGGTAAGGGGAAGTCAAGACATGCTTTACCCCATTTGTTCGTAGGAAGTCGGCGAACTCTAATGATATCAATTGTGGCCCATTGTCGCTGGTCAGTACACACGGAGCACCGTACATCGTGAACCAGCCCGTCCTCAATGTTTCTACTAATGTGTCTGCTGTTTGATCTGGTACTGGATACACTTGTAGGAACCCGCTCGCGCTGTCTACTGCGATTAGTGCGTCCATCGCTGGTTCCCCGCGATTTCCGATATGGCAGAAATCGATGTATAGGTATTCGCGCGGCCGCCTCAGATGGGACATGACCATGGGCGTATGAGTTAAGGTTTGTATGGCGGTTACTTGGCATGTGTGGCAGGTGCTTGTAACGTCTCACACTATGGTGTGTAGACTGGGACACCAAATGTGGCGCGACACGAACTCCAGGGTGCGCATGTAACCAGCATGTGCCAGCGCCCCATGTGTTTTCTTGATGTATTTGCGTGCTTCGGACCGGTTCAGAATTGGGACCCAGGTTCCAACTGCATCTGCATTTCCTCCTCCTTTCACTAACTCGAACAATACTCCATCTTGTAGACATTTCTTCTCTACCACTGCATATTCTGGTGTAGGTTCATCTGTCAACTCGTCGCGGGCCTCGCATAAGGATATCCATGACTGTATCTCGGGATCTGTACGCTGGCATGCTGTGTAGTCAGTTGGTCGCGGGATTGGCAAAGCACGTATCAGGGCTCCTATAATAAGAGGTTTACTAGTGAATACTATTGAAATCTTAAACAATCGAAAACAAGCCGAGAAAACCATTTAGAAATAATAGGCGCTATGATTGCATATATATATGTGCGCATATACACGCGATCACCTTGATATAGATTCGTTAATCAGTATCACAGCTCCATACTGCTGTGCTGGCGTGGGAGGTGCAGGTCTGGAACTTTCCCCTTCACCTTCCTCATCATTACTGCCGTACTGGCTGTCACTGTCCATTGCCTCTTCCTCCTCCGTGAGTTCGCTGACTACGCCGAGCGTTCCGATCACATAATCTATGCCTTCGCCACCGATTGTGGTATCGGCCATGTCTGGCACTTCGGCTGGTGGGAGTTTGTCGGGGCGCAGTCGTTCCTTTGCGCGGGAGAGCCAGTCTGCGGTCTGTTGGTCTACTCCTTTCCGGTGCACGATCATATACTTCTTGACGCCGAGTTCCGTCAGTCCTAATTTAAACTGTGCAAGGGGGTCGGCATCGCTAGTTGTTTTGTGTGCGAATAGGGAAACGACTGTGCCGCAGTCTGTTTCTATACGGAGATTCGCGCAACCATCCAGGTAAGGATAGAAATACTTGACTGACTCGTATACTGCACATGCTTCCCACCATGTAGAATGTTTTCGTCCTTGCTTTCCGCCGAACGCTCATGAGAAATAGCAAACCGGGGCCAAATCTTCCAGGTCGTCGGAATGCTGGGCAAGTAGGACGGCGCCAACTCCTGCTCCAGCCATGTCAGTTCGTAAAACCAGTGGGGCGCCTGGTGGGGGAATATACAGCGACTCAACATTTAGGAGTGCCTGTCTCAGTGCCGTCCATGGTTCCTTCAGCGCTTCCAGGTCAGCTTTCGTTAATCGCGGTTTTCCGGTGGCTTCGTAGAATGGTGTGAGCAAAGCCTGCGACCACTCGATGTGCTCGGCTATAGCATTTACACCACCGTACAGTCGTCTAATGGTGCCCAGGTTTGTCGGCATTGGCATGTCATACAAAGTCGCTACCCTGTGGTTGAATGTGTCCCATGTGCGATCTGCCGACCAAGTGCGCCCAAGTACCTCAACATCACGGGTAGCACACCATAGCGATTTTCTCATGTTTATAGTTACATTTGCTTTTTCCAAACAACGGATTAGTTTTCCCACATCAGTAATATGTTTGTCCACGTCCTCGTTTGTACTTTTCAAGTAAATGTTATCAATATACGCCATAAGTCTCTCGTGTAGTTCAGGAACGCCAGATAGTACATGCATAATAAATGCTTGGGCAATTGCTGGACTTTCGCTATTTCCCTGTACCATTCTGCGGTTTCTTAATTTTCCTCTCTCTCCTCCATCGTATGTCCAATAATCTGCTATTTCATCTGACAGTCTCAATTGCATGAAAAAGCTCGCCATATCAATAGAGGACACAATCCGTGCGTTGCGTAGGAACAGTGCACGCTCCATGGGCGTCGGCAATTGCATTCCGACGGACACCATATTTAGCGAATTGTTTGCACTATCGTCGAACAGCACACGTCACTCATCAGTGTTTGGCTTTGATTTAGTGAATATTGGCATCTGTGCGAACGCCCTGGAGGGCTCGTCTATACCGTACTGCACACGCTCAGATACCACTTTATCGCGAGCCTCTCGTGCAGCATCGCTGAGTGTGTGTTGTACGACGTAGACGGGCTTTGCCTCAGCGTGCATGGGTGGTTTAATGGGGGCATAGGCAGCTGGAGGTGGGCATCCTCCTGGGTACTCTCGTACTGCGCCTTTGCCCATCACTATTTCCGACAGGAGCCTCCGCGCCAATGCCGGGTCAGGGCACTGGTGGTGCAGCCGCTCCTTGATGCTTGCTTCACTGGCCTCTGGGTACAGTGCGTTTTGACACTCAAATTCAGCATCTCTCTGCGGGATGAAAAAGTCTGCTGGTAGTCCCAACCTGGCTCTCATCGGGCGTGATACTACAGGCTCTGGAACTGCTATTGCCGCCGGAGTGGGGTCTGACAGTGATAGAATCTCTGGGTCGTGTGTTGATGCACTTTCTGGCAGTTTCTCGTACTCTTCCTCACTGGGTACTCGCAGCTGCTCCTTCCGCCAGTCTGTGTCCAGAGTTTTCGCTGGGTGGTCTGGTTGTTTCCTGCCCGTCTTCAAGCGCTTTTGTATTGCTGGTGTCATGAGTCGGATACCTAGCCCTTCAAGGGCTTTGTCTCCAATGAGTACCTCCCAGCTAGTCCTGAACCTGATCACCACCGCATCGGTCCATATGGCTGGTCCTCCTTTGATGCGTAGGTTGACTCTGGTGCGACCTAGGGCACGGTGTGGGGCGCTGTCAGACCAGAGTGGTTTTAGGAGTGGTTTTGCCCCTGTGCGCATGTTGAGTCCTAGTCTTTCCACAGCTTCTAGGGTGATTAGGCATACCTTTGCGCCAGTGTCAGCTACTGCTTTTAATTGTTTGCCCTTGGAGCTTAACTCCGCGAGGTGCGTAAGTTTCGTTCCATAGCGATCTGGTTTGTTTTTGTCGTGTTTATTAAATGCTCCGACAGAAAACTTAGGGCTAGAATCCAGACCGCGCCTTAGTTTAAAGGGCGCGCGTTGTTGGCTTGGGCACTTTGTTGCTGTGCGCTCGTAGTCGTGTTAGTTGCCGGGTTGGTGGGGCCTTTGTTTTCCCCTGCTGCACTTCTTGGAGGCTTCTTGTGCTTAGGCTTCTTGTTGTTCCCAGTGCCTTGGTTTTCCGTGTGGCTAGTGCCCTGAGCTGTTCCAGTATTCATCTTGTTGAGACGGTAGATGTTGTGGAAGTCAGCAAGGAAGGCTAGCATCCTGGCTGCTGTCATGCTGTTTGGATCTACTAGCGTGTTGACAAAGGGCAGCTGGTCAACATGGTGCAACATGCATGCGATGAGTACAGCATTTGCATCAGTTGCACCAAGGTTCGCATAGATGTTCCTAGCAGTGGGGCCAAGTGTCTCAGAAGTTGTTCCCCTTAGCCATGATCCAGATGATATGGCTTGGCGAACGCGGCTTTCATATTCGGCTTGGGGAAACTGCTGTAACACCCAGTTGAAAAACTCCTCTAGGGTATTAAAACGGGTATCTGCCATGGCTGCCTTGGCTTTTCCTTCCAGTAGCCCTTTTGCCTCATTTAGGAGGAGTTTGTCTTGGGCTGAAGGCGCATAGCTGCGCGCCTCCTCCTTTGAGCACTCCACCCAAGCCGCTGCTGACCAAGCAAGTCCACTTCCTGAGAATTTCGTGCCCTTTCGCCCATATGCGTCATAATCATTTTTCTTGGCCAAGAGGTGATCTACTTCAGCCAGAGATGCTGGACGCTGGAGCACTTGATTTTCGCTGGGGGAAGGTGTAGTGGCTGATGGTGGTGGCAGCTGTTGATTGGCCACGAATTGTTCGAAAACTTGCATCGCGTTTTGAATGACTGCCAGTACTTCGTTCTGGGACAATGCTGGCGGGCCTGCATTTGAGGATGCTGATGCCATCGTAATGTCTCCAGAGGTCACAGTTTCATTGCTGGTGACCAACGACATTGCGTCGTCAGTACCTGGAGCAGAGTGGGTGTGATACTGATTAACGAATCTATATCAAGGTGATCGCGTGTATATGCGCACATATATATATGCAATCATAGCGCCTATTATTTCTAAAGGGTTTTCTCGGCTTGTTTTCGATTGTTTAAGATTTCAATAGTATTCACTAGTAAACCACTTATTATATTTGGTAGCACCTCTGGTTTGCTACTAGTGAGAATCATTTAACATGGAAGAACAAGTAGCGAATATGGCTAGACAAGTGGCTGAATTGCAGGAGCAACTTGCGGCAGCCAACGAAAGAATGTTGCAAATGGAAGCGCAACCAGGTACAAACACGCAAGCTCAGCAGTACACGACCACAGATATTGCACGTTCGCAACTATTTGTACAAATGGCCGCGATGATACCTCCGTTGCAGACCAAGGATGGGAAGAAGAGCTTGGCAGTTGGGCAGTGGCTGGAATCTGCCAACCAAATGATGAGC
>KZ303518.1:90644-119152 GCA_002705745.1 Coemansia reversa NRRL 1564 | reverse complement strand
GAGAGCCATGACCAGAAGATTGAGAAAACTGAGTTCAAGAAAGGCGATCTTGCACTCCTCTCATCCAAGCTAACGACAGCGCCCTATCTGCAAAACCGACCAAGCGCCTCATTGCAGCACAAGTGGTCGGGTCCGTATGAAGTTATTGAAGCTGTTGGCAAGAATGCATACCGGCTGAAGCTCCCTGACACTTTGCGCATTCATCCAGTGATTTCCGCATCTTACCTCCAGCATTACAACAAACCCACAGAGTTCCAGTGCCAACATCTGACGGAACCGCCTCCTGTGGAAGTTGATGGTCATTTGGAATATGTTGTTGAGTCCATTATTAGCCACCGCACTAGACGCAAGAAACGCGAATTCTTGGTCAAGTGGCAAGGATTCTCAACAGACAAGCAGACCTGGGAACCAGAGCCATACCTCCAAAATGCAAAGTCCATGCTGGACTGCTACAAGAAGGAGCACGGGCTAAAGTGAGAACCGCCAGAGTCAGTTCTTTAAGAAGGGGCGAATGTGATACTGATTAACGAATCTATATCAAGGTGATCGCGTGTATATGTGCACATATATATATGCAATCATAGCGCCTATTATTTCTAAAGGGTTTTCTCGGCTTGTTTTCGATTGTTTAAGATTTCAATAGTATTCACTAGTAAACCACTTATTATAGTGGGCTTCAGGGTTTTCGTTGCCTGTCATTTCTTTGTCAGGCAAGGGGTTGTTAAAGAGACTAAATAGATGTTACGAAAATAAGAAAAGTCACCTTCCCGGAAGAGTGCCTTTAGTACGAGTGGCCAGAGGGGAGCCACCAAAAATTAATCAGAAAAACAATGTGTATTTAGTCTAAAGATTTTTCCCCTTCAATGTGAGGGGAGGTGATGTAATAAATACTATTTTTCGAGATGACTTGAGCTTCTCTTGTCTGATGTGTGCTTGTCTCGGTCCTCGGGTGCTGCCCAGCTGTGGGGTACACTTGAATGCCTTCACTTGTTTCCGGTCCGGGCGATCCTTGACTTGTCAATCCTCCAATAACCGGTATTCCCGTCGGAGAGCGATTTCTTGTTTCTTGGGTTGCTAACCCAGTTTCGACCCTGGGGTTATCCGGGCCGTTCGCGGGGGGGTTGTTAAACTCCCCCCGAGTTGTGCAACAATGCCATGCTTATATCTCCGTGGTATTTCTTGATGTTCTAATTAGCAAATAATGTTTAGGTATTCAATTTAAACATGGGGTGCCTTTATAATGCTCACTCCATTTATAGTTCTGTTTATGGTTTCTTCAATGTTCTGTTTTGTTTAGTTTTTAGTGTAGAAAATATTATTAGGTGGTTAATTTGATTGAAAAAAACAAGAATGACTTTTCACTTACATTTTTAATTTTTATTGACATAATCGTATTAACATAAAAATTGTCATTTGAGTGACCTAATCACTTAGTGGATTTTCACTATTCTAGTTTTATACTAATAAAACAGTTTGCTTTTATTTATTTTTTTGCACTTTAAGCTAAGCATCAAGACACTTAATAACTATCATAGTGACAAGCCGCTTGCTTTTTTAACACTATTACAAAAACTGCAACAGTGCATTTAGTAAATGCTACTTTTTCTTTATTTTACATCTTGATTAATGAATGTTACAAGCTACACATGCTTTGCTGTAAAAAAGATTTTTTTTTAAAAAAGAAAAAAAAATATCAAAAGAAAAAAATTGCTTTTTGTTGTCTTTCAGTCAATAAACTATTTTATTTCAATAAAGTACATTTGAATTAAAAAGTGGTTAAAAAAGGTTTAACTAGGTTTTGTAAAATAATTGTCTGCCTGAACTTTGCATTTTTTCAACTTTTAAATATATTTACACTTTTATAAGTAATTTTGTCCATTTATAAGCATGCATCACCAACTACAAAATTTGCCAGCACATATTATTAAACGTATTGTAGCACTTACAATAGTAACTAGCAAAAACATTGATTGGTTAAATTCACATAATTCTAGTATCAGCTCAGTTATTTCATTACTCAAAATTTGTAGCTCATGGAGAGCTGTTGCACTAACACAGGTGTTTCAACATGTCAAAATTAATGTTGGCAGCACAGTTGCATTATATGGTGACAACACTCTGCAAGTAACTGATGAGGCAGTAATACCTTACACAAAGTATGCAAAAAAAGTTAGCATGAATCTAAATTTTAACTTGTTGTTAAATGGTAATCTTTACATTAATTCAACTAAAAATATTCTTCAACAACTAGAATTGACAAGTATCTGTCATTTTATTTTGAACATTAAGCTCACTGATGACAAAGTGTATAATATGTCAAACTCATTAAACCATATTGTTGCTATATCACATCATGTTAGAAGTTGGCTACAAAAAAATACATATATTGAAATTAATGTAATAAATAAATTGTCAACAAAGCAGCTAGACTACACAGAGCAAATTGCCGATTTTGTGCAACACATGGCAATTGGTATGGGCAAAATAACAATGGATATACAAAATATTCAAACCTTGTCTTTTTTAAAAAAAATGATTGTTATTAACAATCTTTCTACACTTAATTGTATATGGAATAAAAATTATGATAGTATAGCGCAAGTACTTTATGCAAATTCATTTTCACTTCAAAAACTAACAATTGAATATGTCAGTTATATTAAAATAAATTGCCTTGTTATTAATGATTACAATGAGTGTGTAACTTATCCTTATTTAACAAACTTTACTATGAATAAAAGTACATTGTGCCATGAAACAGTTATAAACATATTTACAGTTGATAATGTAGCACCATTTCCTCGCTTAGAGTATTTAAAAATAGGCATTCCATACCCTTTTGCTGACAATTTGCCTTTTAGGGGATGTAGTCAGAGCTTGGCACATTTAAGTATTTGTTTGGATAACCATGCAATGAAAGTTTTACAATACAGCAATCTTTTTTTTAAAAACAACTTTCAATCATTACATTATCTTTCACTAACAGACAGCAGTGATGTAATTTATACAGAATTATTTGATATAATGCACAGTCAATTTGTAATAAAAATGCTATCAAATATTGTTGTTCTAGATATTAACAGCAAAATTGTTGTAAATAATATTATGTTGGTTGAACCCAAAAATGTATATAATAATAATTTGCAGCAACTTAGCTGTTTTTGGATACCATTAAGTTTAAGCAATATTATTAGAATTATGCGATTATTTCCATTACTCTCCACTTTGAGTTGTACAGTTTCCAGTTTTGGAGATAGGTATGAAAACATGGGGATTACACAAGTGGCACATTCTATTTCTAGGGAAATGACAATGCCACATCATAATTTAAAACGATGGGGTGTCCGGCCAGCTGAAAATGCAACATCTTCTTCCATTACTGCATGGTTGTTGTTATTAGCAAATGTCTGTCCAAATCTCAGGTTAGTTGAATTTATGAGTGACAGATTGACAATGCAAGTATGGTCAAAAATAAAAAACCCCACTTGTATGACAGAGCTAAAGCAAAAGATCAATCCACCTGTCCAGTTTAAAAAAACTATGGCTAATAAAGTTGGGTCAATTTTGATTTACCCACAGGATGAACTATCTGAAACAGAGGACTAAAGTTTTTTTCTATTTAGTTTTTTTTTAACACCATAGTGAGGAAATAGATTTCTTATAGTGTGAAAAACCAAACTAAAATTTAATAATGAAAAACTAATATTAGTATCCAGAGGCTACTTGGCCCATCATGGGCTCTATCTTATGACTAGGTGCAGCTTTAATCCACAAAGTGGCAGCATGCTGAACTAATCTGGTGGGTCTTCTTACTTGGCTGATAACCAGCTAAGAGAGCTCAAAGAGTTACAAAACCATGGGTATCTAGTCCAAGAATGAGCAAAATAAATGAGCCACTCTCAGCTATGAGAAAGCACCTTCCAATGGTTATTGGGAACTCTTTAAGGTCACTAACTCCTGGAGGGCATGTGTGTGAACAGATCCAAGCACAGGTGCCACTCACATCCATCCCATGATAGATGCACCAACCAGCAATGCTAGTGCCAACAACCATGGCCTTCCGAAAACAGGTGATGCATGTATTGATATTACCACTGCAGAAAATATCACAGAAAATATAGAAATGCAAATTGCAAAATTTTTATGAAAATTCGAAAAAAGTAGAAAAGAGCTTATTTTTGAGTAACACAATAGTAATCATTAATTAAAAACCTCCTATAAACATTCAGTGCAAGATTTATTTATTTTTTTGCCATGCTTTAGGCTTGTGTTGTTTACAAAGTCACAGATTAAATCCGTGATCATTGTTAATAATGGTGATCAGGCTTCCCCATAGGCTGTTCCCTTTTATAGTAACATTTAGAGCAGTTCCTAGTTTGAATCTGCATTCTTTTTTTTTATAATAGTTGTTACTACAAATATACACTTGGTCAGTTACTTGTTGAAAGCAGGAATTATCCACTAAAGAAATAGACTACACTTCAAGATAGTTTTCCTTTTTTTATTTCACTGGACTACTTTTAGTCACTGATTGAATTGATTGCTTTTCTGAGACAATGTCTGGTTGTAAAGAAGAATAAACTATAAAGTAGGCAATATATTTGAATCCCCGTGAAAAGACTAAGGAAACATTTCGAAAGAAAACATAAACATGCTAAGTGTTTAAAGTAAACACCTTTCCCACTATGATATCATAAGTGAGTTCTGCGTCTAATCATCCTCACACTGGTGGTACTCTAAAGAAGAAGCCAAGTTGTTGCTCAAGTAAGCTCCCTGAACTGCTCAAATCAAGCAGTGTGGACTCACAGGATAACCTGTCAATATTGGATGTTTCATCAGTTTATGCAGTTCCTGAGACTCAGTTTAAGGATGTGGATGCCAGGCTCATAAAGGACCAGGAGCTGGGCAATGAGGAGCCTAACCCAATATACCAACAGGAGCATGGCCTTAAAGATGCCTTGTGAAATGTTAGGAATGACATTGGTAAACTTAAGGAATTGGAGTATACTAGAAACTAACATTTGGAGAAGTGCAAAGAAAAATTGGATGCTCATGAGCAGATGCTTGAAAAATTTACTAGTAGGATGGTGGAGCTTGCATCTAACAGCAGAGATGTGAAGAAAACCCTAGCCAAGCTTATATCCAATAAGGGGGAAAATCAAAATACCTCCCCTTCCCCCAATCACAGGGGGAAAATTGCTTCTTTAGGGAATGATTCATTACCTCTAGGTTTAAACTCCTACTTACAGGAAAAGCCTGACATTTAGGGAATGAGACTCTCTGCAGAGCTGAGTAGAACAGCACCTGTGCCAGAAGGCAACAGTTAGATAGGACCAGGTAAAAACCAGCACACTTTTAGCCTTGGGCATTGCAACTGGGTAGTGCAGCTGGAAGATGAAGCATAAACTGTAGAATTTAATTTAGCGGATAATGCAAAAACATCATGTCTACTGACAATGCTGGTAAAAGCACAAATTCACCTGCTTGCAGAACTCCTAAAATTAAGTTGGAATCTAAGCACAGATGTTCTAGATGTTATTAACTATGTGAATCTGATGGAGGTATATTTATCTGGTACAAATTTAATACCTGGTGATTTTGGATGCTGCACAGTAACATCAACTGTGGGCCCCTATATCACAAACCAGATAATGTGCCATACCATATATAAGAGCAACAACCCCAATTGGTGTATGATGGTGTACTAGTTACTGAAGTTAGTACCAAAGGCTTTGTCCAAAACTGAGGCACAGATGCTGCTGGAGGAGATATGCATGCACAACTTTGACTGTGCCACAGATTTTGTATCAACAATTGAAGCCTTGCAATTCCATGTGGGCCTATGCCTGGGCAAAGAAAAAGCAATGCAATTACTGTTCTGAGCAGTCAGGAAGATGCAGGCAATTTGTATCCAGCAGATAGCATATGCAACATATGGATGCCAGGTAGATATCTGCCAATTAGAAAATGAGTTAATTGAGGTGCAGTCACAGTAGTGGCTGATTGAGAATAATAAGACCCTTATGCACAAGTACCCATAGCACATGGCAAAACTACACTGCCAATACAGAATTCCAAACAGACTGCCAAACAATGAGACCTGCAACTTTGAATATAATGAATGCACAAAATTCCAGCAGCAAAAAACACAAAACTGGTGGAGTTCATTCAACAAACATAAGGAAAATCATTCTGCACCTGTGGTAAAGCAAATCAAACTACAGAAATAGAACAAAAATTCCACAGATGAGATTTAGAAAGCATCCAAGGCCAAAGTTGATGGTGACTCTGAAAGGGAGGTTAATGATACTGAAGACCTGGATTTTTATCAAGTTATGGTGGATGATAATGATTAAGAGACCAACTTAGATGCAGAAAAATGCACAGATCCATCACAGGTAATTGTTGCACCTGCAGTAACTATGCAGCTAAAAAACAAGCTAGGTAAAGTATTGGGATTATTGCCAACCACCATCTGGGTAGAAACACACAAGTGCCCTAAGTAGACACTGCTGGTAATGCTGAGGACAGCCTCAACAATGGTATATGCAAAAGCCAAAATTGAATTTGGCACAGATTGCACAATGGTTTTGTGCAGCTAAACTGCCAAATTAGGTGCAAATATTTAGCTGCTCATCAGCCAAGTGTGTATGGCCAATCAATTATTAGTATTAAGGGAAGGTGAGTTTACTTATCTGCTAATGATGGCAAAACATGTATTTGGGCTATATGCAGAAGTTTTCTAGGAAAAACCAAACCACCAGTATTGATTAGCCATGATGTCATTAAACAATGGGAAATCAGGGAACTATTGTCTATGCTTGGAAATAAGGATGATTATCCAATTGTGACAACCAATGCCCTGGAATTGCCAGCTAAGAAGCTCAGTAATGACTCAATTAATCATAAGCAAATTCTAAAAGCAGGTACAATAGTCATTGAGAGGGATATGGCCCTAGATCTTACCAAGCTGTGCCCTTTTCCCAAAGCAGTTGTCAGAATTCCATTAAAGGATAAAGCACTAGTCAAGAGACATTATCAGTGCTAGCCACCTTTTCCAACCAAGAAAGTGCTTATTGTGCACTGAAAAATTAGCAAACTACTGTCATTGGGTTTTATTAAAGTGGTGCTATAGGGATGCTGCTTCAACTCAACAATTTTTCTGGTACCTAAGAAAAATGCATAGGGCAAACTAACTGATCACTGCCTAGTCATTGACTATCACTGGGTAAATAAGTGAACAATGGATAATGTCTACCTGCTGCATATCCCGTGCAAGATTTTCAAGGAATTAGCCAGTGGCAGAACTTTCACCATACTGGATATTACCAAAGCCTACCACTATTTGCCTATCACCAAACTTGATCAGCTAAAACAACATTTATTTGGGCCAGCAAGCAGTATATATATAAATGTGCCCCATTTGATCTGAAAAAATACCAGCCCAGTTCCAGTGCATTATGTTGCATTTGCTCAAGGACTATACATTTGCGTGAGTGTGAAGATGTTTTTTAGCATTTATAATAAACAATAGAGTAGAATCCCTATAAAAGAACTAAGAAAACCTAAACAACCCTTAAATACCAGCTGTGGGGTATTATATACCCCTCTATGATGAGTGGCCAGGGTGAGTACCCCTGATGCAGCCAATCAGCATCACAACATTCGCCCCTTCTTAGGACTAGACTCTGGCACATCCATTAAGACCCTATGCATGCTTATACTTCTTCAGTACCTGTTTGGCATTAGAGAAGGCAGACTCTGGCTCCCATGTTCTATCATTCTTACCATAGCCTTGCCAATCTACAAGGTACTGGTGCTTGTTCCTAAAGTTCCAATCAGAGACAATTTTCTCAATCCAGTACTCCAGGTAGTCATTCACCTCAACAGGTAGCAGCTTCTCAAGTACACGGTCTTCAAAGCGATCTAACTCATTGTACTTCTTGAGGTATGACCAGGAAACAATAGGATGTATGTGCATGTCAGGTGGCAGCTCAAGTTTGAATGCATTCTTGCCAACTGCCTTGATCACCATATATGGCCCTGACCACTTGTGCTGCAGTGAGCAGTTTGAGCAGTTTTGCAAATATGGTGGTGTCGCAAACCACATGGATAGCATAACCTTATCACCAACTTTGACATCTGGCTCATGCAGATTCTTGTCATGGTTATCAATCCAGCAAAGCTGTGCATGCTCTAGATTTGAGTGGACTTCTTCACGGATGCCTGCAATTCTTGAGAGCACTTCCTTTGAATTGCCATCATTGGCATTGACATTAAATGCAATGTTTGTGGCTGTTGCTGGCTGGAATCTGTAGTTTATATAAAACGGACTGTGCTACATTGAGCTATTGCTGCAGCTATTGTATGCAAATTTGACTAATGGAAGTAGGGCTTTCCAATTACTTTGATGATTATTGCAAGTTGCATGTAACCTTGCTTCAAGCATCTGGTTAACTCATTCTGTTTAATTATCAGTCTGTGCATGACCAGCCATTGACATTTATAACTTAGTACCAGTCTGCTTCCACAGAGTGTGCCAGAAATATGAAGTAAACTTGGGGTTGCAGTCTGACACAATGGATTCTGGCAGGCCATATAAATGATAAAGCTGCTTGGGATATAGCTGTGCTGTTTCTTGTGCCATTGGCATTCTGTGTGTGGCAATAAAGTTTGCCATTTTTGATAGACAGTCTACAACTACCATGATTGCATCAAAACTGTCTTTTATTTTCAGCAGGCTCACAATAAAATCTATGCTCACACTTGCTCAATTACACAATGGAATTTCCAGTGGCTGCAGCAGCCCATCGCTTGGCTGTGTGCTATCCTTCACTCACTGGCACTTATCACACATCTGCACATACTCTTCACAATCTAAATACATGCCTGGCCAATAAAATATTTTGCTTAGGTGCTGATGCATTTTGCAAATGCCTGGGTGCATTGCCACCTCTAAATCATGGAACTCATACATCAAAAGCAGATGATCGGCTTTCTTACCAATGCATTGGTGACCCTTCTTAAAGAGTGCACCTTGGTGTATATGATATTTAGTTTTAGTTTCTTTAGCACTTTTCGACAATAACTCATTGCTTGATTGTAATAAATGTGCAATTCATTCAAGCTTTGCATCACCAAGATATGATTCTGCTCCATCAGTGCTAGTCAGTAGTTTTAGTGTTTTGATCACTGCCATGTGTGCAAGTGGGGACCTCCCCATCCCTGAAGAACTGAATCCACCAGTTCTGCAGTCCATGTCAGAAAGTTTTTCTACTTGCACCAGCTGCAGTTCTGCAATCATCATTAGAATAAGCTGTGCAATTTGATTGCCAGTGGAAATATAAATACTTATGTATGAGCTATTAAATAGAAGACTTTAATCTCACCAGTATAATTCTGGTCGATGATGCCACCAAGAAATTTGATGCCTTTTGAGGCTAATCTGCTGTGTGATGCAATGTGTAAATAGAAGTTTGGCAGTGCGTGGGCAGTGATTCCTGTGGAGACTAATGTTAATTCAAATGGATCCAGCAAAAATTTTGCAACACAGTGGATATCGAAGTTGGCATTATCAGGGTGTGCTTTTACTGGCATCTGCACATCCTTATTTAGCAACTGAACTTCCATCATGAAAGATTCAGCAGGATCAGTAAAAACTGCACTAATGTTCAGATTGCCAAATATAGACATAAGATCTTTGATATCTTGTGACAGGGCAGGTGGTAGGGCAGGCAATAGGGTTGGTATTGAAGTGAGAATTGGATCAGGCAATGACATCAGTGGCATGGTGGGCAGCTGATCAGGCTGCAGTATAGGCATCTGCATGGTCATTATTGGTGTATCCATTTGCAAGAGGATTGGAAGTGGTGTGAGTGGCAGATGGGTGGACTGCTTGCATTTGTCGGGAAGGATATCAGATTGCAAAACTGGTGAGTGAGACAAGCCATTGGCAATGACATTCTTAGATCCTGCATAATATTTCATTATGATGTCGAATGCCTGGCACATCTCGAGCCAGCAGATCTGGAAGTCAGAAAATTTAGTATTCATCTTAACAGTCTTGATTGACTGATGATCCATGATGACTTCAAAATGGATGCCATGTAGATAATGGCATCATGTTGTAAGTGCACTGATTACAGTGAAAAACTCCAATTTGTGTACTGGCCATCTGCGCTGGCTGTTGCTGAGCTTTAGCAAGTAGAATTCCATGGGACACCATTTGCCATCAGGCTTCTGGTGTAGAATGCCTCTGATGGCAGTACCAGAAGCATCTGTTTCTGTTGGAAATAAGCACTGCTTTGATTTTCCATCCCTAATCCTGCCTCTCTTCCTTATCTTTCTTATCACACCACATGGGTCACTAGCATGGTGACATCCATGCATGGATGGTGTGATTTTCCTTTTATGGCAGTATTTACTATCAGCCTATTGTGCTTTCAGTGTTATCTTCCCCAACAAGAACACTGATAGCCCTTGGCCTTTTTCTTACTCTTTTCTCTTGACAGCCAGAAGCCTATATAAAGGGCCTGGTCTTGTCCCTTGTCTTCTGCCTGTTTTTCTTTAAGGCTTTCAATACATTCTTAACTTCTAAACTTCTTCTCCTCTTCCCTTCTTGCTCCTGGCCTTCAGGCAAGAATTCCAACAGTTTCAATATGCATTTCACATTTCAGATTAAATTGATGAATAATCAGCACTAATGACAGATGATCTTTGAGCTTGCAGAATGTGGCTTTGGCATTAGCGTTCCAAGTAAAGGCATCACCTTTTAGTATCTCAGTTAGTAGAAGCATGGTCTGTGCATAATTCTTGATAAAGTAGCAGTAGTAGCTGCTGAGCCTAAGAAAACTATGGATGTCTGTCTGTGATTTGGGCAGCAGCCACTTGCAGATTACCTCTAACTTGTGTGGGTCAGTCTCCATGCCATTTTTTGACAGAATGTGGCCATGGAAGTCAACAGATTCTGCAAAAAATTTGCATTTCTCAGCTTTGGCATAGAGGTTATTATCACATAGGCATATAAGGATGGCTTTGAGATCATGGGCATAGTTGGCAGGGTTGCACAAAAATACCAGGAATATTATCAAGATATGCGATGCACATTTTGCCAAGTTGGTCCCAGAGTGCATGGTTCATTACATGCTGGAAAGCAGTGGGAGAATTTAAAAGTCCGAAGGGTACCATGGTATACTCAAAGGATCCCTGTTTCATACAGAACGCAGTTTTCGGGATATCCTCATTGCAGATGTGCACTTGGTGGTATGCTTGCGCCAGATCAATTTTCGAGAAAATTCTCGCACCGCATGTGTCATCAATTAAATCATCGATGCGCGGCATAGGGTATGCGTCTTTAATTGTGATCTTGTTCAGCGCGCGGTAGCCAACACACAGACAAAGCTCCCCAGACTTCTTTTTGACAAAAAGTACTGGTGCTCCCCATGGCGATGTTGACGAGTGTATGTACCCTTTCTTGATCAAATCGGCAAGTTGGCGATCAAGCTCTTCAAGTTCAGTGTGTGAAAGTCAATATGGTGCATGAGAAACTGGTGCCTTGCCCTCTTGGATGTGGATTTCCATTTCAGGCCCACCAGCAGGTGGATGGCCTTTAGGTGCTTTATCCAGCACCATCGCGAAACGTTTGCAGAGGTCCCTGAGCGAGTTTTCTTGAGCCGATGATAGTGCGGTGACTTGAACAGAATCGCCAGTATTCCAATCATGCTTGATAAAGCCACACTCAGCAACTTCGTCATTTGCAATGGCAGCTTCAAGCATGTTAGTAGTCATCGGCGCAGCATAAATATTCACGGTATTAGCTGTCATTTTTCCCTTATTCTGCATCATATGTGATTTTAGGCTGCGGATTATGCATTCACGACCATCCAGGCAGAATGTCAGCCTGTCCTGTTTGCATTTAATTGTTGCGTCGTGCGTACGCAGCCAATCGTTGCCGAGGATGACATCTGCGGCAACGGGAAGCACCAGGCAATTGATTGCAATTGAAACATTATTTAGGAATTCCAGTGGAACTTGGCATGAGTGTGTACAATCATGATAGTGCTTCCCACTTGCTACATGGACTAGCTGCATATGGGCTAGACGGGTTGTTTTAATTCCAAGGTGGCTGCACGTTTCACTGTTCATAATGGTGATCTGCGACCTGTTATCAACAAGGATGCAGATCTCCACACCATTTATGTGTGCAGATACCAGGAATTGCTCTCGTGGTGAAATTTCTACCATGCTTTTATTTGAAACTGAAGCTATGGCTATCTCAGAAATCAGAACTGTGGGCTCACCACCCCTCAGTTCTGCTGGCCTTTTGGGTTGTGCTGTGGGCATTTCCTAAGATTGTGCTTGGCATTGCCGCAGGCAAGACAAACGTCTCTCTTGCGGCGGTCCTCATACTGTTCACGAGTTACAAGCTCGCAGACTGAGTTGTACGACGGAAAGGTTGCTGGTCCGTGGTATCTACTGCAGATGGCGTCAGTTTTAACAGGTGGGGCATTGGTAGTCACTGCATCAATTTCCATGGGCGCATGGGCAGCCATTGCAAGGGAGCCAAAGTGATTGGCTGCCAGTGTTTTCACTGCACCAATTCTGATTGGCTCACAATTTTTTGCCTCCATCAAAACATGCAAAATTACCCCCTGCGGCATGCATGAAAGGAATAACAGCATGGTAGCCTGGTCGCATAATTTTGCAGCTTTTGCAAGCTGTTCGAGTTGTGCACTGTATGTGTCCAAAGTCGCAATGGAGGTGGGCGTGGACATGTTTATCAGTCGGAAGAAGGCATCCATGTAATTCACTGCATTGCTGTAGTTTTCTGCAACAAACTTTTCGAAATTTGCCCATGCGGCAGGATCCATAGAGTCCTGTTCTCAATCTGCATAGTATCTGTTTGCCTTATCCAAAGGCAGGCTGTCGGCAGCAATTGCGACCTTCCACTTGGCTGGGCAGTCTGCTGTGGTTAGGAGGCGGTTGGCATTAACAAGCCAGTTTACTGCATCGGGGGCAAATTTGGGGTTGCTCCTTTGTTCCTGGGGAACCAATGGGTTCACAATTCCCTTGAAGTCCATGAATTTCAGACCCTGTGGCTTGTCCGGCAGGGCCGTCATACTGGCGAGGAACTGGTTGAACTGATTCCCGTCCATTTCAATAAGTCAAATAACAGAAAGAGGGGGCGTGTTACTGCGAAATATTTTCTTTTGATTGTTTGCGGCGGGGTTAGTGGCTGAGTTTGCAGCTGAGTTTGCGGCTAGTTTAAGAAGCAGAGGTGCTACCAACTGTAAAGATGATTTCTACTATAATGTATTGTGCGATCAGAATCCCTGTAAAAGAACTAAGGGAAGCCAGAAAGAATAATGATAAGACTATCGGGCTCTTTATATAGCCCTGGTATGATTGGCTATGATTGTACCTTTTAGTGCAGCCAATCATCCTCACAGTTCACATGTTACAAACTTGCAAACTGAGTTGTATGACAGAAAGGTTGCTGGTCCATTGTATCCACTGCAGATGGCATCAGTTTCAATAGGTGGGGCATTGGTAGTCACTGTATCAACTTCCATGGGTGCATGGGCAGCCATTGCAAGGGAGCCAAAGTGATTGGCCACCAGCATTTTTACTGCACCAATTCTGATTGGCTCACAATTTTTTGCCTCCATCAAAACATGTGAAATTACCCCCTCCAGCATGCATGAAAGGAATAATAGCATGGTAGCCTGGTCATATAGTTTCGCAGCTTTTGCAAGCTGTTCAAGTTGTGCACTATATGTGTCCAAAGGTGCAATGGAGGTAGGTGCAGACATGTTTATCAGTCAGAAGAAGGTGTCCACATAATTTAACACATTGCTGTAGTTTTCTGTGATAAACTTTTCAAAATTCACCCATATGGTGGAATCCACAGAGTCCTGTTCACAATCTGCATAGTATATGTTTGCCTTATCTAAAGGCAAGCTGTCGGCAGTGATTGCAGCCTTCCACTTGGCTAGGTAGTCTGCTGTGGTCAGAAGGCAGTTGGTGATAACAAGCCAGTTTACTGCATTGGGGGCAAATTTAGGGTTGCCCCTTTGTTCCTGGGGAACCAGCAGGCTTACAATGCCCTTGAAGTCCATAAATTTCAGACCCTGGGGCTTGTCTGGCAGGGCTGTCATACTGGTGAGGAACTTGTTGAACTGATCCCTGTCCATTTCAATGAGTCAAAAAGAAAGAGGGAGCATGTTACTGTGAAATATTTTTTAATTGTTCATGGCAGGGTTAGTGGCTGAGTTTGCAGCTGAGTTTATAGCTAGTTTAAGAAGTGGGGGTGCTACCAACTGTAAAGATGGTTTCTACTATAATGTATTGTGCGATCAGAATCCCTGTAAAAGAACTAAGGGAAGCCAGAAACAATAATGATAAGACTATCGGGCTCTTTATATAGCTCTGGCATGATTGGCCTTGATTGCATTATTAGTGCTTCCAATCATCATCACATTTGTGCTATCTGATTCTGAGTATTTTTAGTGTTATGACTCAATCAGAATTTGTTTGGCAGGGGTGGGATGTTCCCTATCATTACCTGTAGGTTTTAAATTACTGGGAAGGGGTTTATTCTGCCCAGGTAAAAGGATGGGTGCTGGTTGTTTTTTTTTAGTCTTGCAACAATACAACACTAGCATAATAAAAACCTAATAATTTTTATTTTACTTTTGTGTTTAATCAGAAATTGTCATATTGTATTTTACTAGTATTAGAAAGTAATAATACCAGTCTTTTAACAAAAAGTTTTGCTATTTAAAATAGTGCTTAACCTCTAATGTGTTTACTCTGCTCTGCTTAGAATTTAATTTAAAATTTATTTTTAAATGTTTTGGATATATGCTATGTAGAAAATTACACTTTTATTTAATTTAATTTGATTTAGACAGATAGACAGACAGACAGTTGGAGAAAACAATTTTATAGGACACTCCCACAGAGAAGCATATTAGCTATTGGGAAAGTGAAAAAGCAAAGAATTTCCTTTGTCTATCAAAGTCTCACACTTGGTGCTCATGCATAAAAAGAAAAAAAATTTCTATTATTATAAAGGACAATGACTGCATATCATTTTTGCTATTACAATTTAAATAATGGTAAAATTTTGATGTGGTATAAAAATGCATTTTTTTGCAAATGCATCCGCTTTTTTTTTTTTATTTTTATTTTAAAAAAACCAAGTTTTCTATTTATATTTGATATTATTTAGGAGCTTTTTGTCAACTTGCATTTTATCATTGGCTCTAAATTACCTTTTTACTTTAAAATGAGCTCATCATCTGTTGAACTGTGTTTTGTATTTGCATCTGAATTATATAAAAATTGGACTCCTCCCAATGAACATAAAATAAAGTGTCAGACTTCACAAAGTGTAGGGGATATAAGTAGAAAAATATATAAATTTCATTCTAAAACCCCCAGACAAGAAAATATGTGTTTGCTACGTTTATGCAGAAGTGATTATGCTAAATTAAACTTAGCTGAAGAATTAGGCACCATAGAGGTCACGCAGTTAAAATCATCTTCTGTATTAGGAAATGTTTATTCTTTGGGAGAGTGGATTTATATAATTCCAGATGCAGATATTGCTGTGACATTGGATGAAAATGAAATACAAACTGCTAGTTTTGTTCAAGAAGTGTTTAATTTTCGAAGTAGGAAAGTACAAAAAGTTTTTGGCCTTTCAAATTACAGCTATGAATTTAGAGGCAGGGTTGTTAGTTAGAAAACATATATTTAATAAAGGTTTTTTTTTGTTTTAACAATTAGCTTTTTTTTTTATAATAAATTTTAAAGTTTAAAATTTTTAAAATACAAAAGTTTTTTATAACAGTTATTCCTATAAAGTTATTATGTCTATGCAACAGTGGTTTGCTGTGAGGAATGGTTGGCTTTTAGAAATTATTCTTGAGCTATGCCACACATGATGTGGTAGGAAACATAAAATGTATTTAAAGCAATGTTGCACTAAAGATAATTCACCCCATGACTTGTACTACCATCAGGCTTAAATTATATATATATAGTATGGTAGTAGCTATAAAAGGGGATGATTGCAAAAAGGAGTTGGTAAATTTTTATAAAAGCAAGATGGCCAACAATAGTTTTACAATGTTTTTTTTTTCAAGAAGAATATCAATATTTTATTTATATATTTACTTGCAACAAAAAGATATATTAGGCCACTTGCTGCCCTAAGCTTATTCTTACAAGTAAAGGAGAAACAATGGAAAAGTTTTAAGCTTAATGGTATATGTATGAGAGGAATCTTATATAGAAAATTTGAATTAAATCATCTGAGGTTACACAAGAGAAATCCCATTAAAACTTTTTAAACCTATCAGTTGTTACTTTATCCAACTTTAGTTCTTCATAATAAGAATAATCTACCGAATAGAAGATATTGATGATTTTGAAAGGGTAAGATTAGTTTATCAAAATAAGCAGGGTTTTTGCTTAGCAACCAACAATAAGGTTTAAAATGTGGATTAATGAATTTAAGAGAATGCTCACAAAAGATAAAATAATGATTAGTTTGTGATAAAAATAAAATAGCTATGCGACGTACTACTGCTGAACCTAATAGATTTATTGCGGAATATACTAGTAGCCGATTTTGTTAAGGGGCATTTTGAAAATAGTGGGAGTGTGAGAAAGATAACCAATTATTAGGATCAGATGGGGGGGGGAAGGATAACAAGCTACCTGCGACTCGGATATGGCTCAGCTCAAAATAGTTTTTGCACGTGGCGTTTCTCATTGGGATCAGCATGTACATGGTTGAAAAGTAGAGTGGGTATTTGTTTCAAAGATCCCTCCTTTTTTTTCAGCACAAGCGATCTTTTGTTGTTCCTGAAGGAGTGTTTACAATTATTTTATTTTTTTTTTCATCTGCATTTCTCATTAGGTTAATTTTTTTCTTCTTCTTACTTTGTGGTTACAATTATATTTCACTCTCGCTGGCAAGAGCAGAAAGTGTCAAAAAAAAAAAAGGTATGGAAAAAGAATATGATGACGTTTTAACAGGCATAACTTTAGGTATTTTCAGGCTGCCTACATTTTCAGAGTAGATGACCTGAATGAGCCTTTTTTTTAGAATCAACGATGACTACAGGATGATTATCAAGTACTAATGACAACAAACATAAATATTGTCAATATGCGCTTTTGGCGTAACTATTTTTTTTTTTTTTTTCAAACTGTTTAAACGTAAACAACAAATATGTGGCAGTTTTTTGTAGATAAGCCGAGGACGGATACATTGAATATAACAGTAGCAACAACTGCAAGAAGATGAGTGAAGGCGGCGATGGGGTTCTGGCAGAGCTGGGTGTTTATTCCAAGGCAAGTATATATTAGGGTGTTGTATTGGAAAGACCCGGTTAAAAAAAAAGGGTTTTTGCATATATATATTTTTTTTTACACAAAGGTAATACTTAGAATGAGAGCAACCACGTATATGATTTTGGATTATGAGTATAGGGCACCAGGGCATTTTTCGCAGATGATGAAATGGCGTGGGTACAAGCAGTGCTGACAGAAAAGACAGTAGACAGTGAAGGGCGCAAGGTTCAGATGGAGTTCCGGCGGGAGGGTGAAGGAGCACAGACAGAAGAGAAGATGTACCGATTTGAAGCGACGTTTGATGAGGTGGAGAAAAAGACCAAGGTGCTGCCGCCGCTGTGCAATCCGGCAGCGGTGGAGGGGATTGATGATCTGACAAGTCTTAGCCATCTCAACGAGCCAGCTGTGCTGCACAATCTTCAAGTGCGGTACGGTATGCACAACATCTACACGTACTCAGGAATAGTGTTGGTAGCACTGAATCCATTTGCGCGAGTGGGAGTGTACTCTCAAGATACGCTAGAGGCGTACGCGGGGAGGATGCGAGGGGAGCTGGAGCCGCATCTGTTTGCGATTAGTGAGGACGCATTTCAGGGAATGGTGCGGGACCGCAAGAACCAGACAATTATTGTGTCAGGAGAGTCAGGAGCAGGAAAGACGGTCAGCGCAAAATACATTATGCGTTATTTTGCGTCGGCACATGAGGCGCAACGGGATGTTGAGCACCAAGAGCAGACAGCGATGAGTGGAGTAGAGGAGCAGATTTTAGCAACAAATCCCGTGCTGGAAGCCTTTGGTAATGCCAAGACGACGCGCAACGACAACTCTTCGCGCTTTGGAAAGTTTCTAGAAATCCGCTTCAGCGAAAGGCACGCAATCGAGGCGGCTTTTATCCGGACGTATCTGCTAGAGCGGTCGCGACTAGTTTACCAGCCGCCAACAGAGCGCAACTACCATGTGTTTTACCAGCTGCTGGCCAGCGACAGGGCGTTGGACGAGGCGCAGCGAGAGGCTCTGGGACTGCAGGGTGCGACGTGGGAGACGTTCCACTACACACGCCAGGGCGGCAGCGGCGAAATAGTCAACGTTGACGACGCACGCGAGTTTGAAAAGACCAGCGCAGCGCTGGGAGTTGTGGGAGTCGACGCCACGACACAGCAACAAGTGTTTGCGCTTCTGGCCGCGCTATTGCACATGGGAAATATCGAGATTACTGGCAGCAATTCTGCAGCTGTTGCAGACGACGACGCAGCCTTTGCACAGGCCACTGGACTGCTTCAAGTTGACGCTGCGCAGTTCCGCAAGTGGTTAACGCGACGCCAAATAGTCACTCGCAGCGAAAAGATTGTCAGCAACATGACGCGTGCTCAGGCGCTAGTAGTGCGTGACTCTGTGGCAAAGTACGTTTACGCCCACGTTTTCGAATGGATTGTGCGCACAATCAACGGCGTGCTGACTGGTGGCGGCGCCGGTCCAGCGGCGTCGTTTATTGGTGTATTGGATATTTATGGGTTTGAGCACTTTGAACACAACTCATTCGAGCAGTTCTGCATCAACTACGCCAACGAGAAGCTGCAGCAGAACTTTAACCGTCACGTGTTCAAGCTCGAGCAGGAGGAGTATCAACGCGAGCAGTTGGCAAACTGGACTTTTGTAGATTTCCAGGATAATCAGCCGTGTATTGATCTGATTGAGGGCCGTCTGGGAGTGTTGGCGCTGCTGGACGAGGAGTGTCGCCTGCAGCAGGGATCCGATGCCAAGTTTGCCGAAAAGCTGGCCCGCCAATTTGCTGAACAACCCGTGCGACAGCTGCCAGCTGATTCGCCAGCAGCCTTTTTCCGGAAGCCACGCTTTGGTGCTGACTCGTTTACTATCCGTCACTACGCACATGACGTGGCCTACGAGGCAGCCGGCTTTTTGGAGAAGAACCGCGACTCAGTACCTGATGAAATACAGAACGTGTTGCGAGCAAGCTCTGCGCCGTTATTGGCTGAAGTGCTGGCTGATACAAGCGCAGCTGCTGCAGACTCTGGCACTGCTACTGCGGTAACGGCCAGTCAAACACCCGCACGTCTTAGTGTGCGTGCGCCACGTCGGCCAACTCTGGGTGCGGTATTTAAGCATTCATTGGCAGGGCTAATGGAGACTATTGAAGCCACGGAATCGCACTATATTCGCTGCATCAAACCTAACGACGCTAAGCATGCTTGGGTGTTTGACGCTCCCATGGTGCTGTCGCAGCTGCGCGCCTGTGGTGTTCTGGAGACGATCCGCATTAGTTGTGCTGGATATCCCTCACGACTGCCTATTCCAGATTTTATCCACCGTTACCGCGTGTTGTTGAGTGACCCCGGTGCACCACTGCGTGCAGCGTCACTTGACGCTTTTCGTGAGTTTGCCACACAGACACTTGCCGAGGCCTTTGGTGCGCGCGACTGCTGGCAGGTCGGCCTGACAAAGGTTTTCTTCCGTGCTGGCATGCTTGCACTAATAGAAAAACTCCGTCTTGAGCGTCTAAATGCCGCAGCCACATGTGTACAGGCATTGGTGCGTGGTCGTCAGCAACGTCGTCGCTTTGTCGCTCAACGCAGTGCTGCTCGTATATTGCAGACTGCTGTGCGTGGATTGCTCGCACGTCGACGTTTGCGTCTTTTGAGACAGACTCAGGCTGCTACCACTCTGCAGTGTTTGGTTCGTGCAGCGCTGGCTCGCCGCTATGTGCGCACTGCTCGTGCTGCTGCTATTTTAATACAGGCACGTGTACGTGGGCTATTGGCTAGAGCGAATTTCAGTGGTCTCCAACGTAACAGAGCTGCTACGCTATTGCAGGCACTGGTGAGGGGTGCACTTGCACGCAAACAGGTTGCTCGTGAGCGTTATCTGATGACACGTATGCAGTCGCGTGTGCGCCAACGACTGGCACGTCGTGTAATTGCACAGCGTCGTGAGGAGGCGCGTTCAGCCGCTCACTTCCAACAAGTAACTTACCAATTGGAAGGCAAACTGATGGCACTCACACGTCAACTTGATGAGTCACAGGCACGCGGCGCGCAACTGGCGGAGAAGCTACGTTTGGCTGTTGCAGAGACTCAACAACTGCGTGAGTCGCAGGCTGCATCCACTGCTGCTGCTGCTGCTGATTCTGAGCGTCGTCTTGCTGCTCTGCAGCGCGATAAGGACGCTGCCGACGCTCAGTGCGCTCGTTTATCTGATGAGCTTGCTGCTGCCCAGCGCGAGCTTGAGCAGGCACACGCGCAGCTGCAGGGTGATCAGGCTGCTGCTGCCGAGCAACGTCTTGCATTGGAAACACGGCTTGCTGATCTTGAGCGCGAGCTGGCTGCAAGTCGCGAGTTGTTGGCGGATGCGCGCGCACAGCATCAAAAGCAACTGTTAATGCTCCACCAACAGCAGACACCTTCTACTCCGCGTGCTGTTGAACCTACTGCGTCATCTATTAAGCGCTCCGACCCCAGTCGTTGGAACGCTGCTGCTGGGCTTTCTGCCACTGGCTACGACCTGGCAGATTCAGGCACTCCCACAGTGCCATCACCACAACAGCAGCCACAGCCACAGCCACAGCAGCAGCAACAGCAACAGCAGCAGCAACAACTGGTTCACCGTCGGCCACACTCTGTTGATCACCCCCGCGACTCTGATGCCATGTCTGCCAGCTCCGCCACTGCCGTATCCAAGCGTTCTACTATTGGAGGCGACGAGGGTAGGTCGCTGGCCAAGATGCTCAGCTCGCTTGGCGGTTTTGGATCACAGCGCGCCTCACAGACTTCTGCCACCGGTCAGTTAACTGCAGTCGATGGCGCTGAGCCGTTTGAGTTACGGTCCGAGGAGGAAGTGCGCGATATGCTTGAACAAGACGACCGTCTTATTGCCGAAGTACTTGGAGAACTGGTTGGCGACTTGCAGGTGCCATTGCCTAATCTGGATGCCGAATATTCACCGCCAGATTTGTTGTTCCCGGCACATTTAATTGGACTATGCGTCATCAAAATGTTCCAGTATAATTTGGCACGCCGCATTGACCGTCTACTAATGTCTGCCATTGCTCGTGTGCAGAAAAAGACAGCAGCATTCGATTCCGACTACACATCTGCATTCTGGCTATCGAATGTATTTGAGCTGCTGTCTATTATTAAAACGTCCATGACCGAGCATCAGTCTGCTGCAAAGGATTATGAGGACTCTGAGCGTGCTATGAATGATGGCATGCAGTATCTCGAGTCATTACTTTCAGACATTTATTTTGGTTGGATCAAAGACATGCAGAAGCGTTTTGTCAAATTGATCATTCCTGGAGTTGTAGAGTCAGAAGCACTTCCTGGATTTACTGCGAGTGATTCTGGATTTTTTAACCGTCTTATGGGAACAGCGCCTCGTGAATCTACAGTAAAGATTGAGAATGTATTGAGCTTTTTCAATCACATTTGGCGCACTATGGAGTTTTATTTTGTTGACCCTGCTATTATGCGTCAAATCATGTCAGAGTTATTGTGTCTTATTGGCGTGACAGCTTTCAACAACATTATAATGCGTAGGAATTTTTGTTCATGGAAGCGTGGTATGCAGATACAGTATAATTTAACTCGTGTTGAAGAATGGTGCAAAACCCACAGTGTTTCTGATTCCACACGCAATCTTGACCGTTTATTGCAACTTGTCAAACTATTGCAGTTGCAAAAATCATCTGAGCAGGATATTGACATAATGTTTGAGGTGTGTGATTTACTTAATCCATTGCAGATTAAAAAGTTACTCTCCATTTATGCCGTCTCTGATTATGAGAATCCTATCATTGGCCCTGTTATGAATGAAGTATCTCGTCGTGCTATGCCTACAGAAAAATCTGACAAAATGCTTCTGGATACAAATGACCTCAGTGAACAAGTACTTTATCTCACTGCTAGAAAGGTCCCGGCTATTGAAACGTATATTCCTCCGGAATTTGCTATGTCAAGAATTCGTGCTTTGGTCGATTCCCAAACTGATATGGCTTATGATGAAGATGAAGAAGAAGAGGTGGAGGTTTATGATGATAGTCAACTACGTCATAGTGCTGCTACTGTAGGTAATGACTATTCTCCTTATTATGAACAACAAGGCTATTAAGGAGGGTTTTTTTTTTTTTTTACTAAAGTGCTTCGTATGGTAAAATCTCTCTGGTCAAATAAGATGCTAAAGCAGTAACATTTTATCCCCTTGGTTTTTTTTTTAAGTTGCTCTGAAATAATAGACACTCCCCCCCCCCCTCAAAAAAACAGTTACCATTCTTTTTTTTTAATTGTTACTTTTTTCAATTTTGATGGTGGAGAAAAATGGTGGGGAAAAGAATGTTTGCGTTTATTTTTGCAAGTCCTAACATTTCGCTGGTCTAATATACTCTTGTCACCTTTCTCTATACAATGTTATTTTAAGGAAGAAAAAAAAACTCATACGAGATTAATTACTTTTTTATGTATATTTTTATCTTTAAAATAAACTATCCATATTTAACTTTAATCATTCTAAAAAAAAAAAAACAAATCATATTCAACACGCCCGCCAATATCCAAAACAACAACAAAAAACTACAGCTTACTAAAAAAAAAATGTGCCAAAGTGGCTATTGCCTGGTAGCCATAGTAGTTTTGGCGCTTGCTTCTCTAACAGCTTGCTTTGATGTGAGTATTTTCTGGGACGTTCCTGACAACGCACAAGATATCACACAAGCATCCACGCTTATTCAGCTCAACTCGAGTACATCACCAATTGGTACTGAATGGATAGGAATAGGATGGCAGTATGGTGCATTATCGCTTCAGAAACTTAACCAAGAGGAATTGGTTGTAATTATGCAAGTGCGCAGTCCAATTGTAAACTCTACCGTACGCGTTGGACGTGTGACTGATTTTGCCACCGCCCACCATATTGATAGAAAAGAAGGAGACAGTGGCATGTATCTGCAATCTAAAATTAGCAAAGATGATGCAAACAAACCTGAATATTCATTAAAGATCTTGGCTCATTACAATATGGTAGCGAACAATACGATTTACCAAGGTTTGTGGTCTGATGGCCAAATATGGACATACATGGGTTCACTTATTGTACAGCATTCCAATACTAAAACTATAAAGGATGACGTTGCCAGAGCACTTGAGGACGCTGCTCATTCTAAAACTATTGACTGGCTAAAGGAAAATTCTCCAACCCGCAATATTGTGATAGGCAACAACAATATGCAACACTCAAGAGCTTCCGAAGAGAAGCTAGAGTCTTCTATTCCCATCGACGATTATTTAAGCAGGGATACTCCACAAGAGACACTTGCAAAATGCAATATTATTCGTAATTTAAGTGGAGACATTCGCCCTGTGTGCAAATTAAACCAACAGTTGTCAATGGTGGCTTCTTTTCCACAACCTTTTTCAGCTGTGCGTCGCACATCCACTGGCAATCAAAAGTTTAAGCGTGCTGGTATTTTTAGAAATCTCGCTCTTAAATCACGCCTTGGTCAGGTGTATAATATTTCAAACGTCCATTGTATAAGTCATAATCGCAATTCTACCGATATTGCTTTATGCCAGCGTGACCCAAATAATCCCGAGTTTATAGTCTCTATGGATGGTCTTTCATCTGCTAAGACTAGAAGGCGCTGGATCCCTGGCAAAAAGGTGAATGTAGAATAAAATAGAGTCCACGTTTATTGGCTAAACATAAAACACGGAAATGTGTGATGAAATTACATTGGAGAAATTCTAAATTGTCAAACTTTTAGTTTTATCTTATTGCGCTATTCATATGAAATAAAGCTTTTTTTTTTTGCAAATCATTAGCACAATTATAATCATTTAAAATTTAAACTATTATTGTTGCTAATAGTGTACAAGTATTTGACAAGAAATGTATTACTAGCTTAACCTAAAACTATTCTAGTGCCAACATTTTTTTATTTTTATTTTATTTAATAACAGAATGCGTCGAAAATCTAGCTTCTAAATTTCACATCTATTCATATATTTGTTCTTTCTATGTTTTAAAAATTATTTTATTATGTACTGCATATTCGGTGCAGAGAGTACATGAAGAAAAACAACATAATTTTTAACATAGAGAGCTATATTTTCGAGGCAAGTTTTAAAGCAATTAAAAAAAATATATAGAAAGTCATGCTATTTACCTAATACATTAGCTATTTTTCTCCATAGCAGTGGTTTATTGTTGCGGGGCCGAGAGGGGGGGGGACCTTCTGCACCCCCTTTCCCCCGGACGGGATAAACTCCTCCCCTGGGATACAGGGCACACAGGTACGGTCAGTGAACCTCCCTCCCCCGCCGAACAGATTCTAATCAAGTCATGAAACCAGTAACGCTCAGAATCGAAAAGCGCAGATGCACGTGCAAAGGAAGGTGAATGCTCCACAATAGAAGTAAACTACTTTCCCAGAGACACAAGCTCTTCCAATAGTAATTTCTCGTTTTTTATTTATTTAATGAGGAGAACCGACGGCCGAGTTGGCCAAAGTTCTCCTCAGAGTTTAACACATATTTCTTTCTTTCAACTAGTTACAACGACACTATTCTATCGTTTGTGTAATCTCTTTGGATGACACTTTCCTGCTGGGGTTTCTTATACCATTTCGCAACATTATATTGATACATTTATATTAAAATGTTTAACTAATAAATATTAACATATATACTAAATGTAAAAACGGTAATAAATTCTATTTGCCTTTACCTCGCAAATAGCGAATATAGACGCGATCAGATTTGTATCTTGTATGATACACATTAATTTGATGGTCCAAATTATAGTACGTAACGTTACCAGTAAGCTGTATAGCATGAGAAAATTGCACATCTTCAAAAGTACCATTCATATGACTCAGCACATTTTTATTTTGACATAAATCTGCTAGTATATCTTTAGTATACATGTATATAGCACCAGTAGGCCATATTGCTTTCTTATCTTTTGACATTTTAAAATATCCAATAAAAGTTTTTGATGGCATCTCAATAGACTCTGCCCATTTTTCTATTTCTTCAGGCTTAAACATCAAGTCGTCATCAACTTTAATAAACAAATCGTATTTACTATACTCATTATAACGTTTGCACATAGTTTCAATAAGCTCCTTTTTTTTGTTTGCAAGGGAAGTATATGAGTATTTTTTCTTTAGTGTTATATCACAACTGGTCGATTTGATATTTTGGTCACATACTTTATATGTTTTTGAGCAACCAGAAAAAAACCCACATGCTTTTTCGTCAAATGTTAGTCCGATCATTGTGTAAAATAATATGTTAAGCTTGCGTGGTTTGCTGAGCTTGCGAATCGGGCTGCCTTTAAACTGAGAAACTAGAGGGACAACACCTTGCATCTGTTTTAGAGTTGGCAGCTCTGAAAGTATAGAATTTTTTGGTTTTGTTGGTGGTCGGACTGGTCTGGTTGGTCTGATTGGTTGGGTTGGGGCATCAAACGATTTAGAGATAACTTCAGTAGGAAGTGCAGTATATGTTGTATAAGACATAAAAGAATCCGATGGAATGGAAATAGTGGGTTGTAAGTTTAAATCTGGTAGTTTATAGTGAGTGGATATGGGAGTGCTTTCTAATAGATCAGTGGTAGTAGTTGATACAGGCTGCATATGTGGCTCATATATACTTTTATAGGTATTGAGGTTTAAACTGTTTACATTCGCATTATTTTCTGGCAAAACTGTTTCCGTTTTATGCTGTATACCATTAAGCTGCTTAAATTGGTCAGTATCTCTGCTACAACATATTCTCTTATAAATTTTTGTTCCAAAAAAGACGTACAAGAACAACCCTGCAGTGAGAATAATAATAATAATTCTTTTTTTCTGGCATAGTCTAGAGTACGACATGGTATGTTGTAAAATATAAAAAAAAAAGCTAGTTTAGCAAATAAAAAAAATACAAGAGAATGTAAATAAAATTTAAAAATCCATAAGCAAAAAAAAAAAACTGCTATTCACAATTTAAGAACTCTTAGCACAGAGTTACAAAGAAACTGTACTGCTTTTCTTAAAAAGTGGAGCATATAATTATGTGTACAATAATAAGGATTTTTCTTTGACATCGACTCTTGGGATACAAATAATTTTTTAAAAAATATTATATTCTTTTTAGAAAAGAAAAAATGAATTTAAAAGAAACTTGACAAAAAAAATATAATAAAAAAAGTTGAAGTTTGCTTTATAATTAACCCCTCACCCCCGAGCAAAATTATATAACAAAGGAACATTGAGTCTTATGACCATCACATACAGCAGTGGGCCACCCTAGCAATAGAAATCGACTTCTGGTATCCTAGATTAGATGATAACAGAGCTAGCAGAGAAACTAGAATTTAATAGAAAAATACCAATACACTGCCACCCCTGAACAACAGTGGGTTTCAGCAGAACTTTTACCAGCTTTTAGAGCCAACTGCTAATAACTTTCAAAAAGTGATTGCAGAAATTGTAAACAGCTAACAGCAATGGGGCCCACTAAGTGGGTACCGACAGCAGAAAGCCTAGACCAAAATCAGCAGAACGTGGCAAGGATGCATGTGGCTGGTATGCACCCTAGACTACGCTTCAGGAGGGCAATCTAGGCTGCACACAGCCGCCAAACTAATCGTGGATTTGTCATGGCCACACATCCCTACCTCTCTCGCCTAACAAATAATGAAGTTACTCCTGACTAGAAAATATTTGGACACAGATTAGTCACTAACAGTAGTATTATAGGAAGTTGTTGTAGACTCAACCAATGGCCAATCATGTGGCTAGAGTCTACAAACATGTGTGCTGATCCTTGGGCCTTTGCCCAGTGGAACCTGCCAACATTAATGGATCTCTCTCTTCTCTTTCACCTATACAGTTTCAATAGTTCTTTACTTGCTAATACAGTAGCATAGGATACGGAATTGAAAACCAAGGTGCTGAAGTAGTCACTATTTATCGATCCATTACAATACCAATATTAATTTTTGTCCAATACAATCATAATTATAAATTTTTCTATAGGATAACAAATTATTGTTGCAGGACCCAGAAGGTGGGGGGGTGCGTCCACCCCCTGTAACTGGGGCAGGGATGCTTTTCCTGGGGACCCTGCTTTCCCGCAAGAAACGCAGAATGGCTACCCCCGCAGATCAGGCATGCACTGACCTGGCACCCATTTCATCAATGCTCATGACCGGGAACGCGAATGCCAGCACTATAGCTCAACGGCGTTTATAAGACAACAAGCCACTTTACCTGTGGCACTAATAATCTGTATTAGCAGCTTTAATTTACTATTTAATGAGGAGACCAGTGGCCGAGTTGGTCATGGTTCTCCTCAGAACTAAATATATTTTTATAATTTAAACTATCTTTCAGCGGAACTCTTCTGCTGCTTTTTTCTCATAACTCAGCACAGACAGCTGCTTGCCAAAGCCTCTCCTGCGGTTTTGTAATATTATAACAACTATGAAGTAGAGAAAAATGTAGTATTATTAACTAGTAAATAAAGATAAAAGTAAATAAAACGTCTGGCGTCATGCCAGAAATCACGTGAAAACATCACGTGATTTGCTTACGCACACTCGAGCGTCGCACTTGTTGTGACACAGATAGACAGATAAGCTATAAAAATACATAATAATTTAGTTATTATAACATTAATTAATGGAGAGAGAAATGATTTATTTTGGCATGGAAAATGAAACTAGATCACAAGTGAGATTATAATAGTTATTAATATATTAATTAATAGAATTATGCCATAAATGCACTTGTACGCATCGTTTTGTAGCCTCAAAAAACCTTATATATGTTTTCAAAGCAATTATTCTTTAAATACCCTCAACCGTTTAGTTTAGTAAAAAAAACCTGCTTTTGCTTTTTAAAAGGTTTGCTGTTATTCTTTTGCACAATTGTACATTTTCTTTTATTTTTGAATTTTACATGTAATCAAGACAGCTACAAAAGCAATAAGCCAAAATTACAAGGCAAAGACAATTAAGACTGGTAGTGCATTTTTTGCTTAAAAACTTTGTGGTTATTTTTATTCTTGTTTGTATTAACATCGAACCCACTAATTTTTTTTAGTTTTTTTTTAACAACATATGCATTAGAATATCTTGCGTTT
>KZ303518.1:75498-89425 GCA_002705745.1 Coemansia reversa NRRL 1564 | reverse complement strand
ATATAGTGAGGCTCCGCCTGATTATATGAGCAATGCTGGTTAGTTATTTTTTATTTTAATTTTTTGGAACTGACAATTGTAAGCTAGTTATTATAGGGTATTTATTGTCATAGCAAGGTGTTGAATGTTATAATTGTTGTTTTTTTCAAAAATAAAAAAAATAAAAAAACTGTGCTTTTTGCAGTACCTCTAACCCCACGATTATTTTTGTAACTTTTCTATCTTTTTTTCTCTTTTAATTATTAATTTATTTTTTAAAAAAATTTAGTATACTTTAAAATTCAAACTTTGTATCAAAATGCATAGGTGATACTTGAGTTTGAATCAACTAAAGTGTGAAACAGTTATTTCTATTTAATATTTTAATGGCAAGAACTTTTACAAGAAGCAAAGGTTTGCTTGCAATTGTGCTACACTTAAAATCAAACAAACGTGGGAAAAAATATGTAACACAGAAAAAATGTTTAGCATAGTTTTGCATAGTGGGTCTTTTGTTTACTTGTAAGCTTTTAATAGCAAAGACTTAACAGGTATGGCAGTTCTTTGTAGTTTAATATGCAAGAATAACTAACTTTTAATTTTGCCAAGAACTACTTTTAGGTAAATATCGGCTAATAATGCCAAGGGTTTTTGCTTGCTTAATACAAAAAAACTATGCTTGTATGGTGTAAATTGCTCGATTTAACTTTTGCATCCCGATTATCTATTATTTTTAGTTATTTTGTCTATCACTCCGTACCATTATTACTCTATATTTTACTTTTATGTGTGCATTGGTTTTTAAATTTTTAGCTACATAATATTAAACTTTTTATTAGTAAGCTTTTAGATAGATAATATGAAAATTACTAACTATCTACTAGCATTGGTAGCCGGTCTATCAATTGCTAATGCTACTGATTATGTTTCACAAACATTAAGTAATGAAAAAAGCCAAGATACTAAAAGCGCACATCTTGTAGACAACTATTTACTAAGGCGCAGACAGGAAACCACTGGTAGCTTATCTGGTAAACTTGACAGCATACCTGATATACAGCGGTTTAGTAGTATTAAAGGAGGTATGCTAATGAAAAACCAGGAACAGACGCTTTGTGAGGTAGCTCTTGTTAACCAACGTCTTGGGTTTGTTGCTGCTAGTTGCCTTGAATATACTGATAACCAGTTTAATGTAGATCCCTTAATCAGGTATGTGGTTACTATGAGTCATAACACAAAAGACTATTATGTATCTCAAATAGTCGAAAGTGTAAAAGTTAATCCAAACTACAATCCAATTACATTTGAAAACAATATTGCTCTACTTTTTCTGGAAACAAACACTGTTATTCAGTTTCAGAACACAATTGCCGATTGGGCTTCTGATTGGAACCAGCTTTACTATGTGCATCGCAGTCTGACAGACAGTGTGCTTATGTCCTGGAATGAGCCATATATTACAGTGTCTAATCGAAGTTCAGAGATTACCACAAACATGGAAGCATGTTCAGCTGCTTCTTCACTCTATGCAAATAATCAAGGTGACTTTCTCTGCAGTTCAACTACATTGACGTATTATTATGCTAGAGACTGCAATATACCATATGGAACTGTATACGGCGTAAATAATGATAATGTGGCAGCAGCAGCAATATTTAGCCACACAGCAGTCTATGGTGATGGTGGATTTTGCGGTACTGGGAAGCTAATCAACTATTATTTAATTTTGCGCAATTATATTAAATGGGCTGAGCAAGTGTCTGGTCTAAAAATAAATGTTTACCATTCTGCTAATGCTGCAGGGTATACCCCCAGCTCAGATCCCAACTATTCAATGAAACTACCTAGCGGATCTAATGATAAAGGTGTTAATCTATATGGAAATTTTACTATGGAATCCATTCCGGCCAATAGTGAGCAGATGTCTATGATTTTTGCTATTAATGATATTTTTTCTGACGCCAGTGACAGTCAAACCGATAGTGATAAACTATCTAATGAAATTCAACCAATGCAGGTTTCCGAGACAATAGATAATTTGAATATTGCACCCAATGACACCTTTACCAAGTATGTAACAGACCTGGTCACACAAACTACTTTTTCAACAGAACTAGCAACTGCAACCACAACTAGCACAGCTACAGAGACTATAAGTGTAAGCATGACAACTAGCACTACTGAGATCTTTACATCAACCATGACAATAACTGATACAACTGTTGCTACTAGTTTTAATGATCCGATTGCATTTGACACAAATGTTATGAGAAATACTGCACAACAATCAATAACTGTTACGGTAAGTGTTACTGATACAGTTACAGAAACAGCTATAAATTCAGCATCTGAAGAAACACCAGCTGGTGTAGAGCTAGTCCAACCATCTCAGGTAGAATCAGCTATGACAATAACAGTTACTGTTGATAACAGAAACACTGACAACATCGATACAGATATGGACAGCTTGAATATGGCTGTAAGCACGGTAACAATTGTCAGTACTATTCTTGAAGATTTGGAAAACAGCACAGCAACTATTACTGAAATGTTGACTGTATCTGCATCAGCCGAAACAATAACATCTTATGTTACGCTGACTGATATTAAGGCTGAAACGGTTACCTCTATTCTTCCTATTACAGTTAGTGGGTATGACAACACAATGAACTTTAGCAACAATGTTGAAAATGAAAGCACAGAGACAAGCCCTGCAGAGTCCGGTGATGATAGTAATTTATCTGGTGGAGTAAGCGTTGGAGTTATTGTTGCAATTATTGTGTTACTACTATTGCTTCTTACAGGGTTGTTGTATTATCTCTTTGTTTATAGAAGAAAGAAGAGAAATCTGCAACAGCAGCAATGTGGATATGGTGGACTTTATTCTGGGGTAGCACAAAATCGTGTGCAGAAATGGTTTATGGAGAAAATGCTTAGACCCAAATCTGGATCTAGTAACAATCCTCCGGATTATTCAACCATTTATCATTCTACTTGACTAATTAGTATTTTCTAGATTTTATTTGTTTTGTTTTGTTCTAAATCTGATTACCGCGATATAATGTTTATCAAAGATATTTAAAGACATGGTTTAAAGCTTCATGACAAGAAATTAACTGTAGGCATACTTTTACGCAATTGTACTACTTGGAGCCAAGAAAACTCGTATAATTATTTATTAAGCGTAAAAGCAAGCTTAAAACGCACACAAAGCAAAGCAGGGCTTGGCTAATATATGTTAAACACACCCTATACATTCTTTGCTATTTGAACGCCTTAGTGCATGGGGAGGTTTTTTTTAGTTATTTATATCACAAATCTAATATTGGCCATTGTATATATGATGTGCCAATTTTTATAAAAATTTTATGTCTTGACAAATGCACGCGCAAAGCGTACTGCACAAATAAAATTAATTTGGAAAGCAAAGAAATGCAAGCAAAAAAAAAAAGCATAGACCAAAAGAAAGGGAGTTATAAAGCATCAAATTTTCTTTTAGCCGTAGCCAAGACCGCATGCAACCACTTTTTTTCTTTAACTGGCATGCTTCTTTCGACCAACTTGGTTAAAGAAATGATTCCCTGTCTTTATAGCGGTTGAAAAAAGAAATCATTTCTTTTGTGTTTTAATTTTTTAACGCCATGCTTAATGAATAGCCAGACAAAAAAACTAGAATAGAGGTTTAAACCTTATTTGCACGCTGTTGTTTTCTTTTCCCTTGTATTTAGTATTTTGAATTTTCATATATTTATTATTTTGTTTAAAGGTCTGTATAACACTTGTCACCATAAACGTGGTTATTAGTTTTTTTTTTTGCATTAATAAGGGTAACATATTTATTTTCAAGTATTTAAAAATACTGGACCATGAAGCTAGGGCATACAGTACTGAGGCTGGCAGCAGGACTGTCAGCAGTATTTGCTAGTCCAACTTTTGCGGAAAACAATTGGCGACTATTTAGACGAAGCGGCACCGAAGATTTAAAAAACTTTAAGGGTGCGCTGCTGCTAAAAAATGGCGAGCAGACGTCATGCGAAATTGCACTGATGTATGGCACTTCCGGATTTGTTCCGGCCAACTGCTTGGATTACACAGACAGTGCTGGAAAGATATTAAACACGACTACCTCATATGAAGTGCTGATATCCAATGGCCTGACAGGCACATACGGTAGATTTATGGCAACTCAGACAACAGTTAATCCAAATTATGATCCAGAATCGTTTGCCAACAATATTGCAATTATTCAATTTTCCGGAAATGGGGGTGGGGACCTTGTAAACTACATTGCGTCATGGAGACCGGACTGGACAAACTTGTACTTTGTTCGTCGCAGTGTGATGGAAGCAACTAGCGGTCTGTGGAACCCTCCTACACTTACTACATACAGCGCTAACTCGGAACTTAGTGACTGTGCCAGAGCTAATCCATTGTTTATGTACAATCAACAAGATCTTATCTGTAACCAACTGGGAACGGCGTCAATGGTAAATACCTCATGCAGCATTCCATATGGTTCAGTGTACGGTGTTAATAATCCAAATGTGGCAATTGCAGCGCTGTACAGTCATAGTGCAGTTTACGGCGACGGCGAATTTTGCTCAAACAACAAGATCTACAACTACTACATAGTAATGCAGAACTACGTACATTGGGCGATGAGCGTGATTGGAAAGAAAGCACCAGTCTTCCATACACGGGTTCCAGAGTACACAGAAAATTTGGATCCCAACTACTCTATGGTAATTCCCAACCCCAAGAATGTTAGTGGAGTTACAGTGTATGGCGGAGACCTCTATCATCTCAACTCTACAGCAACAGAAACTGAAAAGGAAGACGATGACAAGAGTGGCATGCCGGTGGGATCAATCATTGGTCTTATTGTTGGATTGCTTTTGTTACTTGGTCTTTTGGCATACTTCCTTCGAAAGAAACTATTGAAGAAGTATGCAGATACACGTGTCCGCAGATGGTGGTTCTTTGGACGCTTTAATAAAGAAGAAAAAGAAGAGGAATTCCGTGCTCCCGGGCCCGATCCAAATGACCCACACCAACCAACATCCTATCCTGTTCAATTCTAAAGATATTTGCATCTGATTCATTACGCTCTAGTGAGGTAAAAATTTCTTTTTGTTCGTTATTTTTTTTTTTGTTTGCTCTGTTTTCTGCTTTTTTTAGCTAACCTTCGATAAGAAAATTCACTTTTTTAACTGATGGTAGTTAATCAGAAATAGTTTTTTATTTTAAAGTTATACAGCATGTTGCATTAAATACAAATATATTACCAACTTGTACGGATTGATGTACGTAATATAAATAGTACCTAGCGCTAATTTGCATTCTAGATTTAAATAGAGATAACTTTTAGTAAGTCCCGGGTTTTTTTTAGTTTAAAGCCTTCAAATGTTTTTGCACGCTGCAAACCTTCCAAAGTTTTGTTGCTGCTAGAAAAGTCACCTCTTTTTTTTTTTGATATTTCCTAATCCTTTATTTAAAAATAAACGCGACAAATATTGTCATGTTTCAAAGTAATTTTACCTTTTAAAAAAATTGCAAGGAATAATACACATTATTGTTAATGTAAATATAGCTTAAGAATAACGTAGTTTATCGAATTGAACTGCTTTATATAAGGTAATAGACAAAAAAATAGCTAAGAATAAATTTTTTCTCTCCAAAATTTGGAAAGAAAACCCAATAAAGAAAGACAACGAAAAGGTAATTTGTTATCAGCGCTGGTCTAATACAGGTACGAGAATTTTAAGTTTTCCATTAGGCTTTATAAAAGCCTGGGCACGATCCCTATCGTAAGTATCCCTGGGAACAAAGAAATTCTTTGCAAAGACTCTGGCAATGGCAATTTTACTTCCTTGGGCAGGATGAACAGAATGACCATGATGCAAAGCAGAAGACCTAGTAGAAGAACGAATAGTAGAGGGATCAGATTTCATTCTTCTTAGACCATGTGGACGACCATGTTCACCAATGACGACCATTTGATCACCAATGAAATCAACATAAACACGCTGTGCAACTTGAGTAACTTTAGGTATGGTAACTTTAAAGCTATTACGTGAGGGCACTTGTGTGTGGTCTGGAAAATAATCCGTAGACTTTGGAACTTCAAGATCATCGGGAAGAAACTCGTACTCGGGATAAAGACGAAAGTTGACTTTATGGAATCGCGCATTCGGGTTTTGTGGATGTGGACATGAAAAGCACGGAAGAATTCTGCACCATGTGCAACAGGGTTCTGGTGCTTTTATTGGCACATCTGGTCGTGTTCCAATAGGAATTACAGCACCATGGTGGTGATGCTCTTCATGGTGATGTTTTTCTTCGTGGTGGTGGTGATGATGTTGCGGCGGTGGTGGTGGTGGAATTGGCGGAGTTGGTTTGTGATACACCACTTTTTCTTCCTCGCATGGTATTTCCCGACGCGTAGTCTTCGTAGTAGTGGTAGTGGTGGTAGTAACTTTAGTATCTTCCTCCTCGTCTCTGTAGCGCTCATATTTCCCAAATAGCGGCATAGGACGGTTATTTCCAGCAAAATGATCTGCAGCGTCTCTGAGCATAACTTCCTGACGACCACCATGCATCTGATGTTGAGCAGCAAAGGCCTGTTGAACATTATTTTCACGCAATGGTATATGACCAGGCGGAGGAGGCGGAGCACAATCGTTGAGTGGACGGCCATAGAAGCTATCGTAATTAGAATTCCTCCATCTGTTATCTTTGGCCATACGTAACATTTCTGCATCCATATTAGCAAATCCAAACCCAGCATCACCGACAGTAGTGGTAGAAGACCGTGTCCGTACTCTTCCTGGACCAAACTTAGAGTCAGTCATAGACTCTTCCGTACGAGCCGAGTATCCGTTATTGCTGGGAGTCGCACATCTGGTATTTTCTGAAGAAGACTTTTGCACAGAGCGAGCATCACAACAGTGACAACAACAACAACCGTGTTGAATTCCATGACAAACGATGCGATGCTCATGTACACATATTTGCGTACCACAGCGTACGTATTCTTCACAAATCTCGCAACCTGCTACATAAGCAAAGTGCTGATGACTACTTCTTTCATTGGCAGCAACACTGAAGGAAGAGCGACGTGCAGGAGAGGGCTCTTGAGAGAACATGGGCTTGGGCATGGCAGGAGGAGCAAATATACCACTGTGGTTATCCTGACGAAATTCGTTTAAAAACGCAGAACTCCCTCGTCTGTTAAATACGTCATTGTGGAAAGCACTCATTCTCTCCCACTTGTAAACAAAAGAAATAAAAGTACGTGCAGAGTAGATAGTTAAAGTGCGCAAAAAATAAAAAAAAAAAAAAAATCAGAAAAGAAAAGGTAAACAACTGACAAGGAAGTTTTACTCGTCTTTTTCTTTTTGCAGTTTTTTTTCAAAAAGGGTTCCTGAGCTTGAAAATGCACTATATTTGACGACCAAACACGCGAGCAAGTCTAAACTGCATTAAACCAACATAGAGTGCAGATGATATTGATCCTTGATCACACAGCCCAAATCAACACCACGTGACTAATTGATTTTGATGCGGAGAAGGTGTCAAAGGTAACGGAATTCCCCACTCCCAATGATCGGCATACGCCACAGAAATGCCCGCACATTGCACAAACGCAAAGCGCAGGGTGAGTGCAAGAAAAAGAAAACATGTACCAACCATTCTTTCTGCATTATGATTAACCTGTACTTTATATCCGTTATTTTTATTTTTATTTTTACTTTTAAAAGTTAACGCATCTGGAATTTTCTCTTCACCTGGAACATTTCGTGTTACAAAAGTTCTTGAAACGTTATCCTGCGCATCGGCAAACTTAAAAAGTTATAACAATAGTAGAAAATAATAAGGAAACCCCTTCCCTACACTACGCTCCCCACAACAGGTAATTTTTAGTGTTTTTGGGAAATGAGTCTGGGGGAGTTGGAGTCTGGGGACTACGGTGGGATGGCTCCAACCAGCACAGCGTTTGCAACAGCAGCAACAGCGATGATGCGGATGGCAACAGAGACGATGGTCGGCCGAGCAGATGAGACTAAAGAATCGGCGACAGAGTCAGAAATAACAATCGATGCCTCTTTTCTGTTTGATTGGGGAAACGCGCCAGGGACAGGGCCGTACTTCTCTTCAAATAACGTGGACGCAGCACAGCAGATTACAACGGCAGCACTACTGGGTAGTATCGGAATTGTGGTATTTTCGCTGCTGCGTGTGCGGTGGCCAGAGCTTTACTCGCATCGACTACGACTACGACACATGCGGCCATCAAACATTCCACGCACGGTATTCGGATGGATGTACCCATTGGCGACCATGTCAGACCGACATGTGTTGGAGACTATAGGACTGGACGCACTGTTATTTTTCAGATCGTACCGCATGTTTATTTACATGTTTATCAGTCTGACAACGTTTGGAATGTTGATTCTGTATCCCGTTAACTTTTTCTGGGGCCGAGACGACCCCGTGGAGAAGGACGACAAGCACACAATATTCGACTCGCCCATCGCCAATGTCAAGAATTTGAGCGGACGCTATTCTATTGCACATGCTTTTATGGCATATGTATTTGCGGGAATTTTGTTTTTCTACATTGACCGCTTTGCACTCCACACAATTACAATGCGTTGGCATTATCTGTTGCTGACGCGTCGCTCGGGTAACTCGCGCACACTTATGGCCACTCATCTTCCACGAGAGCTTCGCAGTGAAGCTGCCTTAGCGCGGTTTATCCGCGGTATGCATGCTGGTGAAGTTGAGTCAGTTCACGTGACACCTATGGGAGACGAACTGAACCGTGCACTGGCTCACCGTACCAAAGTACTACGCAAGCTAGAGGCCAGTTTTGTGCACATGTTGGGAAATCCCTGTCGTGCGCGGTCGTACGATCCGGAATTACTTAAGCGAGTGGTATTGACGGACTCTCCTGAAGCACGGGAACTTGAGGCTAAGCTGCTTCGACGCTGGGCGCGACGCACAAAGCTACGTAAACCTGTAGGGCGGCCTCAGATGACGATGATGGACAGGAGCGGCGGGCGGTGGTGGTGGCCTTTTGTGCGAGTAGATTGTATTGACCACTGGCGTGAAGAACTGACACGGGCTGATGCGCGATTACAAAGTGCACGCGATGGTTTTGGCAATGGCGAAGGCGGAACTGCGGCGTTTGTGACGATGCAACAGCCGGCAGACGCTTATGTTATTGCGCAGCTTAGTGTTCATGCGCGTCCTGATACTTGCAAGATCCGCATGGCCCCTGAAGCGCGATCAATTGCATGGAAGAGCATTGGCAAGCCGTACTCGTCTAAAATGCTACGCTACGTGCTGGGACTGATTATGACCGTAGCGCTATTGCTATTGTGGTGCGTACCAGTGGTGCTTATTTCTACGCTAATCTCATTGCGTTTTCTAGTTACTCGGTCGCCTGGTCTGGCTGACGTGGTGCGTGACAGCCAGTTTGTACGTTCGCTGTTGAGTTACACGCTACCCTCACTAATTCTGACTATTTTTATGACTATTCTACCGCGACTGTTGTGGATGTTTGTACTGACTGGCGGCGACCGTGCTTTTGGTATCGCCGACAAGAATATGTTTATCCGGCATCTGTACTTTCTGGTGATCTATATTGTGATTATCTTTGGTATGTCTGGATCAGTATGGTCAGCTATCTACAGCATATTTACTGACTTTGGTGGCTTCTGGTCGCAGCTAGTTAATGCTCTACCTGGAATGGCTACCTGGTACTGTGTGTACGTGATGCTTTATGGAGTTGGATACCAGGTGCTGAAGCTTTTGCATTTAAAGTCAGTGTGTCGATTCTTGTTTCATCAGGCTATGGCTCACACTCCACGCGATTATATGAAGGCCATATCACCTGTGTTTATTGACTGGGGCACTTTCCAACCATACACTGTATTGTTTTTCTTTGTCGGCATACTCTATTCGCATTTGCAGCCGCTACTTTTACCGATGACTATGTTGTATTATATTGTCGGTCTGTTGGTTATGAAGTACATGTGTGTTTACGCTTGGTATTTTCGTCAAGAGAATGCTGGCGTTTTGTGGCCTGTTATTATTCGTCGCATGGTAGTTTGTGTTCTTCTGTATCAGGCCCTGACTACGGCTATATTTGCCGGTGATGATAACCATTGGTTTGTGGCTCCGATGATTGTACTCATGTTGTTTACGTGGTATTATTTCTGGGTTCGCTGCAAGTATCTTAAACGTTTAGCTGAATCAGTACCCTTGCAGATGCTACGCGAAGCAGAACGCAGACGCAAGTTGGCTTTGCTACGTGAACGCAAGGAAATAATGCTCTCTGCTTCGGCACACTCACCTTTACCTGGTCGTGTTACTTGGGAAGATGGCAGGTCAGAAGTTGCACCAGTATCTGCATCTGATAGTATTTCCCAACAACAACAAGACCAACTTTCAGCAGTTGCTGCGGAAGAGGTGGAACTCGATAGTCAGGCACTTATGCCTAAACATTTGCATCCTAAACGCACGCGACAGTGGTTTTTAGAGCTGCTTTATAATGCGCTTGTTCATCCTATTCAGGCGCTAATAAGCTCCATGTCCTACATGATTGTTTATTTAAAGGGCGACCCTGCGGGACCCTTGTGGGAACATATGGACGATTACGCATTTCCTGAGCGTGTAGATCGTATCTCTCATCCTGCTGGTCGTGATGCTGTTGATCACCATTTACCAAAGCAGCAGCCTGGATCTATTCTTGACATTACCAAATCTATTGTTCTTGGTATACCACGCGCTATTGTATCTATTGGATCAGAATTTTTTGTGAATTTCCACGTACCACGAGCGCATCTCGATTCTAGTGTATTCAGTTATCCGCGTGCAGAACATACCAATGACGCATTTGCCACTAGTCACCGTCGTCGCGTTCAGAAGAAAAAAGCAGAACGAGAAAAAGAGGAAATGCGTCAAAAGCGTAGGACTTTGATGGGTGGTGTTGATAATGAAAAATTACCTTCGGCTTCTGTTAGTGGAAACAACAGTGATGCGGCAGAAGATGGTGATAGTTTATTACCACCGGCTATTGATCGCGCAGAATCTGTGCACCAGATGCAGTACTGTCTTGCTCCAGCAGTTGAGTTACCGCTAGCTTATATTCCGCGTATTAACGAACCCACGACTCCACGAAGCTCCAAACTTCCACTTCTTACTATTACTACGCCTATAACTCGTACTGCTACATCTATACCCGAAGTTGATCCACAGACAGGCAGTAGCAATGCTATGCAATATCAGGCCTATAACAGTGAGTTACCTTTTGGTACGCAGATGAACCGTAGATATACGGACTTTTCGCAACCTAACATGTCGTACTTGTCAGGAATACTGGACACAACAAAATTCCGTTACATGCATCCAGGCTTATACGGCGATCTACCATCATTATGGTTACCTGTGCAATGTCTTAAGCATCGTACTGAACTTAAACGTACAGCTGGTCAACGTGTGAAGAGTGCTATTCGTGCATTGGAGGGTGTATTAGAGGATAATATTATTGGTGAACGTACTGCAGAGAAGCTTCATGAGAAACGAAAGGAGATGAGGAAGCGTGTTAAGGATGCCACAAAATTGACACCTTTTGCTTCTAGACAATCGCCACGACCTTCTCTCGATAGTAAAATTCAGGGAGCGTCATCATTACCAGTTATTGTTGATGACAACAGTAGCATTAGTAATGTTGTATTGGGGAACAAATCATCTAGTATTGGAGCACCTGTTGTTGGCGAAGGTTCTTCGTTATCTGCGAAACCTTCAAAGTCTTTAAAAACTTTTGAAAAAGTTTCAGATCTGGCTGTGCAGCAGAAAATGGATGATATGATGGTGGCGTCTAGGTGTAGTGCTTTGGGTATTGATCCTACTATTGTGAGTGATTGGGATCCTACAGGGCTTCATCATTCTTATACTTTTATGAATGATCGTCAAACTCCACAGCACCTTTCTCAGTCGGATAATTCTTTGTCTGGTCTTTCTTTACCTATTGCTACCGACCGTGATAGCTTAATGGATCCTCCTATTTTACTGGATGAGAGTGACTCGGATTACGAAAGCGATAATCAAGAGCGTATTGAAAATTCCCCTCGTCGTAATTCGCTTCGTGGTACTGAAGAAGGTAATGCTACTTGGAAGCAATAGCAGAATCAGATATTGTGACTTTTTTTTTTTTTTTTAAAAGATTTCACTTTTCAGAATTAACATATGCGCTTTTTTTATGTTATATACATGTATTCAGACTAAATACATGGATAACGTTACTACATTCTAATTAAGAAAATAGGCCTAAAAACTAGACAAATGCGTTTTAATAAAAAACAAGAGTGAAAAACTATATTGTGTTTAACAACCAATCCAAAAAAAAAAAATACCTAGTAATAGAAAGCTGCTACATAATTGTATGTTAAATTTTTTATTGAAACATATTGATCTTCTCTACAACAAACAAATTTAATGAATCTGATTACTAAACCATTGGATGCGTATGCTAAAATCAAGTCTAAGAGCCGGAAGTTTTCGATTCGTTTGATTCAGGTTTAGTAATAGAGATGACTTCTATTAAATTAAGTTTAGGCTTTTGACCATATTGAAGAGATTTTGGTCTTTGTGGACATTCATATAGAGCATGTTTATTCCCTACTGTCCAATATTCAAATGCCTTAAGACAATATGGACATTCGAATAATCTCTCCCTCTGAAGTTGTTCCTCCGACATTGTTGTTTATATTCTTGATAAGCAAAAAACACCTGTTTAGATTCCTACAACAAAAATAAAAAAGATGGATTAGTGTAATAGAAAAAATTGTATTTTGGAACGTTGGATTGAAAAGGTTTATATATTAATTGTTTAGCAGTGTTGTATTATTATACTCAACATTAATAAACTTGTTTTTTTCTTCTAATTTATTGTTTTTATTTTGGACAACTCTTTCACGTCAGAAAAAAAAAACATTTATATTGAAAGAAAATAATAAAGAATACAATGGTTTCATAAAGTTGTACTTACTTTTATATCTAAATAAAGCTTTCTTGCAAATGTATTTCTTTTGTCGCTGCAAGTACATTAGGTTTGATAAGCAGCAATCTATGACAATGTGAATCATAAACCCCGAAAAAGATATTTCATGAATTTTTATCAGCGCACTATATGAATTTATTATTTGCCAAAAGGCTGTATATTTATTGTATATCTAGAATCTATGGGAGTAAATCCCACAAATTTTTATTATTTTTCTGCGATAAACAATTAAATGCACAAATAACATATCACTAGAATGTATGTGCTTTTTTCTGATGATAAAAGTGTCTATTTTTATGTATCATTGTTTTGTGGTTCTTATGTTACCTGTTGTTATAAAAAAGAAAAAACACTGTATTGTAAGCTGTGTAACACAAATTGTATAATATCTGAAAATGGTTATTTTATATTCTTATGTATACTTTTTTATTTTACGAATGTCAATTTAATATATGCTTTCTTATCTATTGACTCAATAACTTTTTATTTGTTGACAAATTTAATATATATATTGCGGCAAGAAGGCCGACTTATTAAATAAAAAGTAGTTTATGTTTTTAAAATTATTTATAATAGTAAAGAAACATTCACAAAACTAGCAGGAAACTGTACTCCTTTTTATAGTGCTAGAACCGTACTACTTGATGTGCAAATAATGCCATTCTCGTTGTATCTGTTCAATCTCATCTTGCGCTTGCTTTCTCGTGATGTCTATCATCGTCGTTATCATTGTTTGGCTTGATCTAGTTCATAGTCATGTCCGTGAGCCATTTGGCTCCCGCAACAAATTCGCCTGGTCTTGAACAAATCAACCATTTAATGAAAATGAGAGATGACTTGTGGTGTTAGATGGATTGACGTGTGAGACTGGATCTTCAC
>KZ303518.1:46686-69918 GCA_002705745.1 Coemansia reversa NRRL 1564 | reverse complement strand
CGTTTCAAACATTTTGCCCTTAAATGTATCCTTAGCATCTCCGCGTAATAGATCCTGTACTGCAACCATGACTAGCTGTTCAAATACCCCGATCAGTGCTCCGCGTCTCCATGACATAATTTTCGTGATCCAATTAGCACAGGATTGTTTGTCCTTCTTAGCGTTTCCCGAGAATTCTCCAATATTAGACTTAAATGCATCTAGAAGTTCAGATGCCTTAGGAGCAATGATTTGGGTCTGTGTGGCCTTAGGAACCTCAGTAGAGTACTTGGATAAGTTGCCTGCCATTAGTACATCTGCGGATTCCTTTCCCTTTGAGGTTGAGGCAACTGGTTGTTCTTCAGTGCCCATTTTGCCAAAGTGTGGCTTAATTAAATGACTATTATAAATTTCTATTGCGGCAAGAAGGCCGACTTATTAAATAAAAAGTAGTTTATGTTTTTAAAATTATTTATAATAGTAAAGAAACATTCACAAAACTAGCAGGAAACTGTACTCCTTTTTATAGTGCTAGAACCGTACTACTAGATGTGCAAATAATGCCATTCTCGTTGTATCTGTTCAATCTCATCTTGCGCTTGCTTTCTCGTGATGTCTATCATCGTCGTTATCATTGTTTGGCTTGATCTAGTTCATAGTCATGTCCGTGAGCCATTTGGCTCCCGCAACATATATTTAAAGCAAAAAAAAAACTAATTGTTGGCAACATATTTGCGTTGTTTAAGCATAAAATATTGTTTGTTTGCTGCAACTGCAACTGCAGGTGCAATATTAATCTTTAAAACAACAAAAGTCTTTTATGTTGTTAAATTAAAAGTGCAAATTATAGACAGCGCATTGATTAAACCTTTGGTTAAGAAAATGGTGTATCTGCAGAATAATTTTTTAATTTATATGTGTTACTATGTAGTTGTTAATATGTACAAAATTGCAGACATAATATAGATAGTTGCCAAATTGTTTGTAATAGAGAATAATTAAAAATTAAAAATACATAGAGTTTTGTATTAAAGTTTTACTGTACTGTAGTTAAAACTTTATGTTTTATTATTGTAGTTCAAAATGGTTGTTGATAATTAAACATTTAATTATAAATTTACAACAATTTAAAAAATTCTAACGAAAAACGTTTAGTGCCATTTTTGAAAACAAATTTTAAAAATATGATGCGGCAAGAGAGCCGACTTATAATAAAAAGAGTATTAAAAATGTTTTAAGATTATTTATATTTGTAAAGAAACATTCACAAAACCACCAGAAAACTGTGCTCCTTTTTATAAGGTTTGAGCTATACTAATAGAAGTGCAAATGATGCCATTTCTGTTGTATCAGCTCAATCGTATCTTGCGCTTACTTTCTCAGGATGACTAGCATCATCTCCTTGATCCTTTGGCTTGATCTTGTTCGGGGTTCATGTCTGTGAGCCATTTGGCTCCCGCAACAAATATTATAAACAGCTATTTTAATTTTTAATTCTTGCTACGCCATTGCATTAAAATATTGAGTTTACGTACTAAAACTTTTAACGACAATAAAAACTTATGCTGGTTGTCTTAACTTTGCACTTGGTTTAAATTATAAGTTTTAAGTAATATCTTGTAGTGCTACCTATAAATACTTTTTTTGCAAGTAAATAATATCAAAATTCAATAATTAAAAGTTAGCTTGCTATTTAAATGGGTTTTTTAAGGTGTGCCACATTTTATGTTGCCGCAACCTAATAAAAAAATTTTATTGTAACTATTAAAATGCACTTGTGCATCAGTTAAAATTATTTGTGAAAGTTTTTTGTAATTTGATTAAAGTGTATAAACTATATAATTGTTATTGGCTTTTGCCAAAAAATACAGCTATTGTTAAAAAAAGATATGTGCGTAGTAAATTACAGTTAAAATAACGTAAAAGTTAAACAACAGTAAGAAGTAATGTAATAATTATACTACATTATCTGCCTGCCTATTTAGTTTTAAAGTAAATTTGCTCTACATTTCTGTTAGACTATAAATTAAAATTCTATAACAATCAATTAACATTATTATGCAAATTTAGTTTAACATACAAATTTAATTAGTTCTACAGCTATTATTTATGTATGCAGTATTTAAAATGTTTATTATAAACTGTTATAAGCTAACCTTAAATAGAATCTAACAAATATAAAATTTATTCCTTACTTTTGTTTTTCCCACATTAGTTTTTAAACAGTTAATTTAAATTATTAAATTACAAGCCTAACTATCAAAAAATTTGTGTAGTTTCAATGTCATGTAATTGCACATACCTGGAGTGTAACATATTTGTCAGCCATCTCTCAGGGTTGCAACTTTTTATATTATTTTTACTTTTAGTTTATTTACACCATAAAGATTTAGATTGTGTCGAAAAGCAAGGAAATTTTATTAATTATTGAAACTAGATAAAATTTTTGAGAAAAACTATGAACCAATAAAACTTTTGATAGCCTTTAGTTGAATTAAACCAATTCAGGTAGGTAATCTAAAAAAGGGTTTCTTATATACATTGTGAACAGCAAATTTAAGAGCAAACTACCTTGAACTTTAGAACCAGCATTTTCGTCTGCTGTAAAACTACAATTTGCAAAACCAGAATACAGCTTAAATTGTATCTTTATTTTTACACTGTCTTAATTTCGTAAAAAAAAAAAAGAGTTTTGTACTTTTTATTACTAAATATTTTAAAAGAAGAGCCAAGGCTTGCTCAAAGAAAATAAAATTGTCTTCTCTTTTTTAATACCGGTTATTTCTTTTTGCATAAAATGTGTGCCATTTAAAAGGGATATATAAAGATGCTTGATCAATGGCTGTTATTTTTTTTTTAGCCAAGGCTCAGCTTTTTAAAAGCAAAAAGAATAAGTAAAGCGTGAAGCACTAAAGTTTACTTTTATTAGTTTACTTTTTTTATTCAAAAAAATTAAATTTTTTTATAATTTTAAATTAATTGTTCAGTTATTTAGCTATTTACTGGCATGCAAACGTCTAGAGTTAATTATACAGTGGGATACTCCAAAATGTTGGACAAGCCGTCAGAGGTAAGTGCATACATTTGCAATTTTTGCATAAATTCTGTCAAGTGCTCAACACTTGCATTTTTATTGACAAGTGCAAACACTGAATATTACACGGTGAAATATAAATTTACATATTTTGAAACAAAAGTAGGTAAAAGAATATTTATTTGCAGACGCAGCGCGCTATGTGAATATGTGTCTTTTTGACACAAAAACAGCAAAAGCAGCGGTATTCTCATTAAAACACAAAAGTATAGAGTGTGAAGCTGTGCTTGAAAGCAATCGTGCACGCCATCTCAGCTCATGCATGCCACAGGCAAACTGCCGATATGTTGTAATAAATATGGCAAGTTTCTGGCAAGAAATTCGTAAAAAACATACAACAGTGGTGCTTCTGTGGCTTCCCTATGATGCTTTATTGGCCGAAAAAGTTGAGTACAAGAAAGGGGCTTTAGGGTTTTGCGCAGAGCTACGACAGTGCCATTTTATCTTGCCAATCAGTGAGTGGTGCGAGTTCAGCCATGCATCAATCAGGACTAGAATTGCAAGTCATACACAAACCCAATAGATAATAAGTTGTTCTTTTCTGCTGATATTAGGCGTGAGAATATAGAGCGTCTCGGTCTTTTTTTTATATAATTTGACGTTTTACAAGTGATTTCTCTGAGGAGTATCCACAAGAGGAAACCGTAGCGTCTTTAATTTTATTTAGTTTACTTTTCTAATAGCGTATACAAGCGGGAAAACTTTCCCAAAGTGGTCATGCATATTTCTGAGAGTTCAAAGTGCTAGGTTTTTTGAAGTTTATTTGTTTCTAGAGATGTTGTGAAATAATGGAAGAGGTATAATGTAAACTTTGTCTTATCTTGGAACTATGCAAAAAAAAAAAAAAAAAAAACCTCAAAGTAGTGTGCTGACTTCAACTTCCCCAAAATAGCGCAGTATTATGCCGGTAAAGAAGGCGTGAGAAGGTGTGCTCCAGCATTAAAAGAATTCTAATGCATGGCTTTTTGGCGCCTAAACGCCACTTTATTTTTTGATTGGGCTCAGAAGGAATTGTTAAGCTTTATTGTGCTTGGCATATTCTTGTAAATGAATGCAAAAAAAAACATTCTTAAGAATACGTAAACTATGAAGCTGATATTTACTTGCGCAGTTTAATTTATCAAGCATGATGCACAATTAAAATGGCTGTAGGTATTGCGCAGTGGTAAAACACCACACATTTGACGCAATTCAGATTTATGGATCTGTTTCAGTTTGACAATGTCCGAAGAGTTTGCAAAAAAAAAAAAAAAGTAAAGTATCACACGCCCTAAATTCTCCATATTTGTGGACTTGTTAATACTATGTGTGGCGCGTGAGACTGCCTCAACAATTGTATTTGTCAATTTCTTGCGCTTGCATATCCTTTAGGAGCGAGAGCAATTGTGAAAAGTTGTCTTGGTATTTAACTTTATGTAATATAAATTGGAAATCTCAGTATATCATGAGAAGCTTTTATTCTTCAACGATCAACTTCTTTTTTTCTACGCTTTACGCATTTAAAAAAGTTTATAATACACTGTATTTTGCTATAGCTTAGCTTGTCTATTGCGAATTAACAACTACACGCATACTCAATCACAATGCTTCAGCTTCACCCCATGGATTTGATACACAGACCTGTAAGTTTTTCTGTCTTAAGCAGACAGTCAGTTAACAAAATAATTAAAAAAAAAACATTGGCTGAACTTACATATATTACTAACAACATGATCGATTTACCTTTGCAAAGGTGTTTTATTATGTCTACTACTGTAGATGCCAACGCCATCGCTTGGAAAAAGAACGAGTGAGTCAAACACACAGCTGTATGACACGTCGGCATATAAGTTTGCGATATTCGATATTGACAAGTTTCGAAAAGAAATATACGCACCAGCAAATGTTCATACAGACGACTATAATTTATTTCGCTCATTTCTTCCAGCGCACCGCTGCTGTTATGCAGTGTATCGACTAACATTCATCTACAAGCTGAGACCAGCCAGTGCTACAATATTTTATACCTGGCTTCCAGCAGAAGCCTCAAACGAGGAAAAGCAAATGTACATGGCTAACTCGAATAGTGTTGCAGACCAACTCTCGCACTACGACTTTAGGTTTGAGTGCAGCGAGTGGAAAGAGTTTCAACACTCTACAGCAGTGTCGCGAATCACCAGGCTGATGAGATATTAGCGATATTTACAATATACTTTTTTTTTATCTGCAGAAGCAGTGACGCATATGCTTTAAACGTCATTTTGGGTTTTCTTTGTATCACAACAGCAACTTTGACAAAAAATGCTTAAAATTTAATGTCAAACTTTTTATGAAATTTGCACAGCTTCTGCCAAGAATTCTATCTTTCTGTCCACTGGCTCACTGCACATGTGCTTGGCGATCTTTTTATAAGTTCGGGAAAGGCAAGCCAAGTTTCCCAAAAAGAAAACCCCAACACACTCATTCCGTGGTTTCATGCATTTTTAGGATGAACTGTGTCTGCTTTCAATCCCAGCGAAATCTGGCGAATGGAGAAGTGGGGAAAGGATAACGTGCCGCAGTGATTGACAATAAAACCCAAAGCCACTGTGATAGAGTTGATTGATTAATGATCCGCTTATTGCTAGTCCGCTTTCTTCACTTTTTCCTTGCATTTTCAGATACGGCCTGTTTAGAGAGAAAAGAGGGGTGCGCTAAACGGATAACAACGGCATGGACAGCGCATGAATGCTGCGACAGTGCAAGAGAGAATCACGAAAACCTTGCATGACAAGTAGTCGCCACTATTGTCTTCTTAGTTCCTCATTTACGGGGGGTTTTTTTTTGATAATACTTGTTCAGGGCGTTGTGAATAACCAGGCTGTATAACCCATTCTCCAATATCTCACAATCAACTTACCTTCCCTCTGGTTATAGTTTTCCCAAAGGCCAAAACACCTATTTAATATTCGACAAAGAAATAAAAGGGCTCAAAGCAGTAGTGTGCAGGAAAGCTACTACGATTGCTTATTTTTATACGGTTCACAGACACGCATTATTTAGATATACTCGAGAAGGATTTTTGGATGGCACAAATATGCATGCTTGACGAGAAAGTTGTGGCACGAATTGTCAAGATAGCATGCTACTCAATTACCAGCTCCTCAGCGCGGCTACACGCCCACAAGCAGCTTATCCAGCTGGCAGCAGTTAGTCATACATGGCGACTACTTGCACTGACACATATTACCTCGGTGCTAATTGTCGAATACCAGGCGATGCCCGACATAGAGACTAACATAATCGAAGACACAAAGTCTTGGCGCAAGGGCGGGAGCTCTAGCAAAAGTAGAGCAAAGTGGAAAGGCAGCAGCAGCGGTGCTATTTCTAAGAAAAATACGCCCACCGCATCCCCCGTGCTGAAGGCTACAACGCCCGGGGGAAATGTACATAGCCGATGGAAAACAAACGCCAAGCTCCTTATTGCCAGCAACCATAGTACAAAAACTACTACGCTGCGCGTGCAGTGCTTTGATGCCAGTCCCAACTATAAGGGCTTTGTGGCAGCAATAAAGGCGGCAGGGCTCCAGCGCCGCGACCTGCGTAGTGTGACAGCAGTTGAAATTGTAGACCTTTCGGAGATGCGCACAGCCGCCTATTCTTCTGTACCCGACCTTTCCAAAAAGGTACAGCGCGAGCCAGAGGAGCACGCCGAGTCAATTGGTGCAGCTGCTGCATTTATTGCGCAGGAAATGCCTAATATCAGCATCATATCCAGCACCACCTGGAATATCAGTCCAGTCAACCGCGCATTGGCCGCAGGGTTGGCGATTCAATACTTTGGTCAAATCCAAGCGCTCAGCGTCGCATTGGCGCATCCAATAACATCTAGTAGACAAAGCACGCATACAATGTTGGGGACTAACTTGACTACGCTTCAGATACAAGGGCACATACTTGAGCAATCAGGCCGCAATATTGTACCGGCAGCACAGCTCCAGACGTTAAAGCTATTTGAGGCAGATCCATTTTTCTCATGGGAGCCGTTTGCCAGCTCTGCGACGCGGCCTGATGATCTAGAGTTTAGTTCATTGACAACGCTAAGCATTGACTTTGGTAAAGACGATGCTATTACAGTTGCCGACTTTTACAATTCGCTTAACGGTACCAGATACAATGTGCGCGTATCAATGGGCAAAGACCGACGGCGAGTATTTCTTCCACAGCTTCATGCGCTGAGCATCCGCAAACTGCCATACACATACTCTGACGCATGGCGAATGTTTACAGATTCGCCTGTTCAGAAATTGGCTGTAGCTGGCCGATACGCACATGTCCGACATATTGATCCACGTCTGTTAAACGGACTGACACTGCTAGATATACACACACATGCGTCGGAAGGCTTTGGTGGCAAATACACTAACTTTATTCGAACGCTACTTGCCGAGCCATCTTCTGTAACAAGCGCATGGCTGCGACATGCCGAGGCATTTCCTATATCTATCCCTGAATCTGTCAAGTGGACGCAGCTTATTGAGCTCAATGTTTCTGCGTACATGCCATCCCTCACTCTTCTGGCTCTTGTGCGCCAATTACCTTCTCTTTGTCGACTGATTGTGCAGCGGATTGCCTGTGATATTGAGGAGCAGGCACTAGAGCTTCCACCAGATGCAAAGCCCTGGGGTTTTATTTCTCCGCCGTCACAACCTACCAGTATGTCTGTGCGCGAGTTGCAGCTTCACATGGGTGGAGGTGATGCACGCACGCCCACACTGCAGGCCATTTGCTTTCTGCTTTTGTGTATGCCTTGTGTGCGTCTGCTGGCTGTTAAACAATGCTACTGGGATTATGTACAAGCGTTTGTAGATCACTTTTCGCACACGCATCCGGACTTGGTTCATATTGAGCTCATTCGTCATCTCCATATGCAGGCGTCCTCACCGTTTTTGATACTAGGCTAATGGTTTGTTTTTCTTGTGCAAATATTTATATTGTTTGTATGTTTTGGATGTACAAGAAATTATAGAATAATTAATAACGAAAACAAATAAATGTGAAAACCGGTTGTCGTTTAAAAATGCACAATTTATTAGTTGACGCATTTTAATGTCCAACAGCAAGCATCAGCCTCAATTTTTTTTTTCAGAAAAAAAGGTGTAAAAGCAATGTGTTACAAGCCAGGTATCCTTTATGTTTTTTTTTTACAAATACTATAGTAGTGAACGTAAGTTGTTTTTACATAACTTTTACAAAACAGGAATATTAGCTTTGGCCACTCACGTCATCGGTCCTCGTATTAAAATGCAATTTATAACTAGTTATGTCATTGAAAAATAACGTTTATTACATAATATAGCCATTGCAGTAAATCTAATGTGCTCAATGCCAATACACTAATCTTCGCTATATGTGTTCTTGCGAATATAATAAAACCCGTGGCAGATTAACAAAAGCAGCCACAATATGCCCCATTTATCCGTTTGTATCGATTTTTTTCGCAGTCGATATTAATCTAAATATACTATTTATAATTTTAACCTAAACGAATAAAAAATATATAGATAGACTACAACCGTAACTACCACTTATTCTTATTTGCTTTATGACTCTTACAAGTAACAAGTACTGCTTCAATTTTTTTTATACTGCTAGCGTTGTCACAAACTATACAGTGTTATTTTAAAAGTAACATTTTCATTATGCGCTTTTTCTTACCCTTAATACTTTTGTCATCAGTATGCGCAGCTAGTGAGCCAGTGGTTCTTGGGTACTATCCCAGCTGGAAGCGTGTGAAAATGGACGGCGTAGATTTTTCAAAATATACGCATATGAACATTGCCTTTAGCATTCCTAATCGCGATGGAACATTTTCTTTTGAAGACGACTGGGCGCTACCACAGATATTAGATCAAATTCGTTCAGGAGGAGCAAAAGTATTAATGTCAGTAGGAGGGTGGACTGGCTCCAATCTTCTTTCTGACATTCTTAAAGATGCTTCTGCACGTAAAAATCTTCTTTCAAGCATGACCGATTATGTTAAAGACAATAAGCTTGATGGTATTGACATTGACTGGGAATATCCTGGACGCCAAGGCAATACGTGTAATATAGTTGATGCGCAGAATGATGCACCTAATTTTTTGAGTTTTCTGAAAGATTTGCGAGAAAATTTTGATGCCACTTTTGGCAATCGCAAAAAGTTGATTACTTTAGCTGTAAGAGTGCAACCATTTGATAAACAAGAAAATCCAATGGATGATGTAAGCGAGTTTGCGAAATACGTTGATTATGCAAACATAATGGCTTACGATATCAATGGACCATGGAATTCTGTAACTGGTCCTAATGCGCCATTAAATTATGAGAATAACAAGGGTACGCCGCTTTCATTTGTATCAGCAATAGATGCGTGGACCAATGCCAAATGGCCAGCCAATCAACTTGTTGCAGGACTTGCATTTTATGGTCGCTCTACTAGCGCACAACAAGATATGAGAAAAGAAATTACTAACCAATATCAGCCACAAAAGCATGAAGTGCCACTAGGAGATTCTGAAGATGCACCATGGTATGATGCATGTGCAGGTTCCACATCGGCCTCTGGTACTTGGCAATGGAAAAACTTGCGCAGTCAAGGTGTTCTAACAAATCAAAATACTGCTGCTGAACCATGGGTGCGTACCTGGGATAAAGTGACACAGACACCATGGTTGTTTAATCCAGAAACTAAAATATTTCTTTCTTACGACGATCCGGAAAGCATCAAGATAAAGTCGGATTATGCAGCTTCTAGGGGATTAGCTGGAGTAATGATTTGGTCATCAAATATGGACTATAATGGAGAGTTAGTTAATGCTGCCCGGTCATTTGACCGTGAGAGCGGGGGCAGCGCCAATAACGGCACGTTGGAGTCCAATTCGGAGAGTCATATTACAAGCACATCTGATACTCCCATTAATTCATCCAAAGAATCATCAGCGCATTCTACTCAGTTATCGTCGTCAGCAGCATCTACATTGTCTTCAGCTTCAGCTACATTAACTGCGAATTCTTCTATATCTACTAATGCGCCAACAGCGTCAGATTCTTCAAACTCCTCAGATGAGACACAAAAGCCTTCAAAGCCATCTGATGGTACTTTGACACCCGGAAGTGCGTGTAGCGAACATGCAACTTATCAATGTGTTGATTCTAATGGAAAAAAACGCAGCATACTTGGTGTGTGTTAATGGAAAACAAGTAGCTGCGTCTTGTTCACCTGGAACTGTTTGTTTAAAATTTAGCAACACAATTACATGTGGCTGGCCTCTACTAAAAAGACTTTTTGAAGGAGTAGATGCAATTATTAATCATTAAATATACAATTCCAAAATAACGTCATTATAGTTATCTGTGTGTGTTCTTTTATCTAGAGAGTATTTATGTTTGCATTACCTTTTTAATTATCTTTAATTCAAACTATATATTGAAAAATGAAATTAATTAGTATGAACACGAGGAAAAAAATTTATATTGACAGCAGCCGAATACAAAAAAAAAACATCATTAGTTTGGAAATCCCTTTATCCCTATAAAAATGCAGCTGACTGTTATTCTGTAGAAAAATGGCAATATAGTGACAATGATGAAAGACGGAAGGTCCAACATAAACCATGTGATAGGTATAATTTTTAATACTGTAGACAATGTATAGTATGGTGAATTTGGAGTACTGCAAAAAAAAAATACACGTGAATAATTAAATGTCATATGTCCAAGCAGACTGTATAATATGTATTATAAATTTATTTTAAACTAAAACCTACATAATCTAAACATAAAAAACAAGTATATAGGTGGAATTTAAATGCTAATCAGTATGTGTTTTTGTTTATATTTGTAGTATTGTGTAGAGCTTTAGGTAATTATATTGCACTGTTGCAATAAACACATCTGTTTCTATAAAGAAATAAATAATAAAGCAACAATCGGCTAAAAGAATTATGAGCGTGATACTACATATGGTCATAGTCATGTTTTTGTTGCGCTTTTAATAATTTTGCTTATATTGCCGTACATCATTCAGAAAGTTATAATGATTGCTCAGGTGTCAAAGAAAGTTCTTTTTCAGCTTTTTTTATTAAGCTTGCAAGCCAAAAAAAGTAGTGAAAAAGTGTGTAGTAAAGTTGATAGCTAGCGTTGACAAATATGCATATATAGTCAGTATGTTATCCAAAAAAAAAAAAAGTAGCATTAAGTATTCTCAATTAAAAATTCCCTTGGTACACTAGCTTTTTTTTTTTTATTAAATTACAGCGTAAATTTAGATATTCTTTACCAGAAAATACGTTAGTGTAGACATGAAGTTATTTTCTGCTTTTACCATTGCTTCAATTGCATTGTCATTTGTTGCCTCTGTTAGGAGTGAACCGATTGTTCTTGGCTACTATCCTTCATGGAAGAAGGCGCAATCAGCGAATGTTGACTTTTCAAAGTACACACATATCAACATGGCGTTTGGTATTCCTACGTCATCAGGGTCGTTTAGTTATGAGGGCGATTGGTTTCTTCCACAGGTAGTGACAGATTTACACAGTAAGGGAACCAAAGTTCTTATGTCAGTTGGTGGTTGGACTGGATCCAATTATTTTTCTAATATTATCAAGGATTCGGGTACAAGCAACAATCTGGTTACAAGTATGGTGAATTATGTAAAGAGTAATAATCTTGACGGTATCGATATCGATTGGGAGTATCCAGGGCGTCTTGGAAATACCTGCAATGTGTATGATGAGGCGAATGACACGCCTAATTATCTCAAATTTTTACAAAATTTGCGTGAAGCTTTTGACAGTAATTTTGGAGTTGGTAAAAAGTTGATAACACTTGCAGTTCGTGTTCAGCCATTTGACATAAATGGAATGCCATCAACTGACGTTTCAGAGTTTGCAAAGGTTGTTGATTATGCCAATCTTATGCAATACGATATCAATGGAGGATGGAATAACGATACAGGGCCTAATGCGCCTTTTAATTTTGAGAAAGGAAAAGGTTTACAGGTATCATTTGTTTCTGCAATTGAAGACTGGACAAAGGCAGGGTGGCCAGCAAACAAGCTTACTGCAGGGATTGGATTTTACGGACGCTCGACAATTGCAAAAGAAGATATGACAAAGGATCCTAAGAATCAGTATCAACCACAGGAACAGACTGTTCCACTTGGAGATTCTGAGGATGCACCGTGGTATGACGCTTGTGCTGGAACAACAGCTAATAGTGGAACCTGGCAATGGAAGCATCTGCGCGATCAAGGAGTTCTGACGGGTCCATCGACGGCAGCATCTCCATGGGTGCGGCAGTGGGATGATGTTTCACAGACACCCTGGCTGTTTAATCCAAACACCAAGCAGTTTATTTCGTATGATGATCCTGAGAGCCTCAAGATTAAACTCGACTATGCGGCTTCAAAGGGACTGGCGGGATCAATGATCTGGTCGATTAACATGGACTACAACAACGAACTTCTTGATGTTGCTACGTCATTTGGAAGCGGAACAAGCTCAAAAAAAGAGTGACAGCTAACCTGTTGGTTCTTATAAAGTTCTTGTTTTTTTCAGCGCCGGTAGTATTTGAATAATACGCGGGCTGTAGTAGCTTTTTTTTTTTACGTGGCTGTTGGCTCCATGAGTATTTTAGAATAGGAATTGTGAGAAAAAAAAAAACAAGATAAATAATAAATATACTAAGAAAAAGAAAAGCTTAGCCCTGATATTCCTTGGTAAGCAGCTTGGCAATGGTCTGTAGCTGAATATTGCTTGTACCTTCGTAGATGGCACCAATCATACAGTCACGGTAGAATTTCTCCACAGGCAGATCACGAGTGAAACCAACACCGCCCATCCATTCTACAGCTTTAGAAGAAGCACGCTGAGCGACCTGAGAAGCATAGAGTTTAGCCATGGCAGCATTTTTAATAAATGATTTCCCTTCTTCCTTCATACGAGCGGCGTTATAAGTCAACAAGCGAGCAGCTTCGATTTCAACAGCAATCTGGGCGTACTGATGCTGCATAGCCTGGAAATCACCAATACGAGTACCAAACTGTTTGCGTTCAAAAAGATAAGGCATAGCGCTATCAAAAGCGCCCTGAGCCAAGCCAACCATCTGGGCAGCAATTCCAACACGACCTTCGTTAAGGATTTCTATAGCAATTTTATAACCTTTGCCAACTTCACCAAGAACGTTCTCCGCAGGCACACGAACATCATCAAAGGACAACTGACAAGTGGATGAGGCACGAATGCCCAATTTCTTTTCCTTTTTTGCAATAACCACTCCCATGTCCTTTTCTACTACAAAGCACGTAATGCCTTTGTATCCTTTGGATGGATCAACAGTAGCAAATACCAAGAAAATATCAGCTTCTCCAGAATTCGTGATCCACATCTTGGAGCCATTAATTACATAATAATCACCATCACGAACAGCACGAGTTTGTAGGGCAAAAGCATCAGAACCCGAAACAGCTTCACTCAGACAGAAGCTACCGACTTTTTCAGAAGAAAGCTGAGGCAGATATTTAGATTTCAGGGTATCCGAGCCATAAGAGCGAAATACAGTATTGACAAGTGTGTTATGAACATCACACATGGCACTAACTGAAGGGTCAACTTTAGCTAATTCTTCAATGACAAGGATGGCAGATAAAAAAGAAGCTTCAGCACCTCCAAAATCTACTGGCGTTTCTACACCCATTAAACCAGCATCAAATAAACCACGAATTACTTGTGGATCCATTATTTCCTTCTCATCCATTTCAGCTACTTTTGGTTGTACAACTTCCCGAGCAAAACGTGAAACAACATCTCGCATCATCTCCTCATCTTCACTCAGTGTATTTAATGATTGAAGACTGTTGCATAATCCTGCACGACAACTGAATCCACGCTGCTTTGATACGCTCAGTAGTCTGGTCTGTTGACGTGTAGCGTTTGCTAGTAAAGTACAAAACATTTTACAATGTTTAAAAAATATATACTGTTAAATAAAAATCGTATTTTATAAGAGTATAGAAATAAAGTGAAAAAGTAAAGAAGAAAAATTGTCAAGGTGAATGCTATCTTTCCCACGGAATTATATATCTCTTGTCCGGTTCCCTTCTCCACCCCCCCCCCTTTTTCTCCATTAACACGTGGTATCCGTGGGTATGTCTTATCTTCCAGGTTCACATGCCAGAGGGAAAATAGCGGACCTCCGTAATAAAAAAAAGATAATCCTTAAGATATGGATTTATTTTCATTAATCTGAGAGAGCATTTTAGCACGACGCATAAAGTCTTCATATTGACATTTCTCATAAGCATGTCTTTCTTCTTCACACTTCCATGGTAAATACATTGTACGATGACGACATTTGTTTAAAGGTACAAGCATATGTGCACAATAATCTCTATAACGTAAAGGTATCCGTGCAGATGCCATATCTTCTGCTGAAATCTTCATCTCTGGTTCTTCAAACTCTGCCATTTTTGCTACTTTTTTTTTTTTTTTTTGTAGATTCAAAAAATACTTTAATAACGCCAGAGTATTTTGTAAGAGTGTCACGCTGTCAAAAGAAAATACAGAATGCTTCTTTTAAAAAAAATATATATAGTGTAGAATTTGTAAGGTGAGAGAATTAAACAGGAGAGAAAACAAGTCGCTGAAACTCAGTTTATGACAATAGTGGCTAGAAAATCACCAAGATAAGATTATATGATCATTTATTGATCAGATTAGTTAATAGCAAAGTGGCTGATGACGCAGAACTGTACTTTAGCCAATTCCTGTCCCCAATCCGAAGCTTCTGGAGCCACAATATTGTCGCTGTTTTAAACTTCTGGAATATCTCTTTTCCAGTTAACAGATAATTCCAGCATAGAAGTACTGGGACTTCTCTGCTGATCAGCTCTTGCAGCAACCCACCACAAAGTTCTGTATCAGAAAAACAGCTTAAAAGCCTCTATTTTACAACAACTTTATTTCTAAACTCCTCAGGAACAAGCATATGTCTATTGGATAATCTTGTTCTCAATAGCAGAATATCTATATTTATAGATACAGCAATAAAAAAGAAAGAACTACATTCTAATCACTATGTAACTCACGTATGCGATGATACTTGTCAGGAGCAGAAGGCATAACACGTATATCACCAGATGCAACAGCATTAATTGCTTCTTGAGCCATAGTCTTTTCGTAATGTCTTGTCATTTCAATGTCTTCATTACCTGATGCTAAATTATCAATAATATCTGGTCTAACTGTAGATTCTTCTGCATCAGACGCAGAGTTTATGTGTTGATGGACATGCATCTGGGCGCCAGTACTGCTAACACACCTGCGTGTGGTAGTGGCTGCAGTGGCAGTTGAGACTTTTGAAAATACACGAAATATAAACATGTCGTAGTTACTATTGATTTGCTTGTTTTGTAAAGTATTGAAAATAGGCTTATTTTTATGTAGTGATGTAGAGAAAGAAAAGAAGGTTGACTGAGACATTCATCTTATAAAGACAAGCCAAGCTTTTGGGTTTTTCTTGAGACTTTATTCTCCGAGAAACATATATCTCTCTCTCCCCTCCTCCAAAACGCTACGCAATATGTCCACCGCTCCTCAGAATCCTTCTCCCCTTCTTTCGATTGCAATATATTTTGGGCGTCACCCGTACGTAATTTACAGCAGTAAAACGTTTTGTAGATCCTGATTAACGCTAGATCAGTAACTTACTATTTTACTCTGCCGGATCCCGAGCCAACTCAAAGATGCTCAGATAGGTGGTACCCACCCCCCCTTCACCTTACTCTGCATATACGCTCCTAGACTGACCTTTTTTTTTATCTGTTTGTCTAATTCAATTCCTTTTTTAACTTTAACTTTTTCTGGAATTTTTAGTTACTTTTAGACACTTTCTCAAAACACGCATTGTGGGTGTAGTTAATACTTTTCGCAGTCAGTGTACCTAAAATACCACCTAAATAGTTATTCATTAGAACACACAACTTAATTCAACAAGGATTAGCCAACCTGTACAGCATACACACAGAAAAGGGACGCGAGGAAAGGAGGCGGAGGAAGAGGAGCTGATGACGCCAACGCTACAGACTCTACCCAAGCAGGTGGTAGACAGGATACTGGGACATTGCTACCAGTCACAACTAATGTCTTTCCATCCAAAGTTTTATAAAACATACAAGAGTCTTCGAGAATACTCCTTAGTATGTCATAACCTACGTGAATCAGCATTAGGGTTTCTACGGCGGCGATTGATATTTGAGCGGTATAATCTAACAGTAGAGGGATTTGACAGGGCTAGTTTGACGCATGAAGAACTGCGAGTGGCGAAGAAATTACCGGCAGATGTTAGATGGATGAGTAATATGCGAACAGTAGTAGAAGAGGGTGCTTTCGATGCAGTCACAGAAGTGGTAATAAGTACATGTGATCGATACCCAAATCCTGACGATGTATTGGAAATGTTACAGCAGTTTGACGTAGATTTGTACAAATGGCCGAACGCAACAGTATTATGTGTAAACAACAAGTCGGATTATGAAATTGATGATAAGGAAGGTAATGAAGGTCCATCAGATTGGATACCAGAAGAATCATTTACAGCTTTATCGGGATATCTTTTGTCAACATTTCCAGCTGTAGAATCATTGTGGATGGATGATAATCGTTGTCGTCGAGTTGGACCACGTAACGCAATGAGTAGTTATATTATGGATCATCTCAACAAACTATCACGTATGTATTTACGTTTCTCATATATGCCAACATTTGGAGTAAAGGTTTTGCCATCTCACATAACAAACCTTACATTGAGTGTTCACAGTGCATATGATTATATTGATATTCCAAGAATAGTAGCACCAACATTAGTTACATTAACATTGAGTGCTATTCCGTTAAATTACCTATGGGATCGCTTTTGTAACTTGCCATCTGTAATTACTAAAGATGGTAAATCTACAATACAGAATAATGCTATTGTTGAATTCACGCATCTTGAACGTTTGGATTTGACTTTTCATGTGCCATATCGTAGTATTCCATCTGGTAAAACTGAAGATGATTATTCTTGGGAACGTTTACATGATAAAGATGGTGCTGATACAGATACTAGTTCTCAGAAAAGTCGATCAAAACTAAAGACTGTTTCTGTTAAAGAGCGCTCCCCAAAATATAATGTACTACGGACTACTGGTAAAAGACCACAGTTTCCAAAGTTGCGTTTTTTGTTCTTGAACTTGTACCCTGGTCGTGTAAAAGATTTTCTAAAGGATATTCCTATACATCAGTTGCAATCTCTGCGTATTTCAGGCGATCTTGTTGTATTTAAGGGTATGCGATTGAATGGGTTTACTTCTCTACAGAATTGCACATTGACATATTTTTCAGGATCAAAACGACGGGAGTGGCCACATGGAAGTCGCTTTATGGCTAAAGTATTAGGACAGGGTTCACATATACGTAAACTTGCAGTAACTACATGTTCAGAATATCGAATGTATTTACCTATGCCAGAAAAAGTAAAATGTACAGGTTTACGGAGATTAAGTCTTACAGCACATATATCATATGCAGATTTACCTGGATTATTACGACGACTACCATATTTGGAATTTCTTGATTTACAAAGAGCATTATTAGTTAAACCACCAGCACATACACGTACAGCTGAGGGATTGGCACAACATTTATTATCAATGGATATGAGACCAATTAGTACAAGTCTGATTAAATTTGTACCTGATGTTCTTTGTAGGGATGCTACGGATGAAACTATCTTTTATAACATATTTGTTTTAATTGCTCGTATACCTTCATTACGTGAGCTTAAGATGTATAGTTTTTATTCTGCACAATTCTTTCGTGAACTTTTGCCTCTTTTTAAAATTCATCAGCTTTTCCCGCACATTCGACATTTGGCTACTTTGGAATGCAGCGATTAGTTTTTATTCTCTTTATTGTTTTTTTTTTACAATTTTGATAATAGTTAAGTTTTTCAACTTGATTTAGAAGAATATACGTTAAACAATTTTGTTTTAGATTTAGAATAGTAGTGGTTATTTCTCTGATTATTTATCGCTAAAAATGTTGGAGTTATTAAGCTCGACAGACTCATAGCAATAGCTGATTCTCAAAGGCAATTGTTAGCATTTGCTTATTCATTTTTTTGTTTTATATACACTAGAGTAAAAAAAAATAGAGAATAACGGCTTTAAAATCTCCTTGTCAAGAAATAAATATGCATTTTTAAGTTACTTGTTATTTATTTTGTAGTATATCTAAGAATTTGTTTTAAAATTGCTTGGGATTTTCTGAGCCAATTGCAAAAAGTATATATTGCGGCAAGTGGCCGGCTTATAATAAAAAGAGTTTATAAATGTGTTAGAAATAATTATATTCGTAAGGAAACACTCACAAAACTAGCAGGAAACTATGTTCCTTTTTATAGCGTTTGAGCAGCACTAATAAATGTACTTGAAACGTCATTTGTATCGTGTATGCGCAATCTTTATCTTGCTCTTGCTTTCTTATAATGACTATCATCATCATCAGCATCACTTGGCTTGATTTGGTTCATGGTCATGTCCGTGAGCCGGTTGGCTCACGCAACATATAGTTGTGTTGATTTTAACCAAAAAAAAAAAGATTCATTTAGAATCTACAGAAGAAAAATGGAGTCTAACATTAGTTAGCAAAGCAATCGACATTGTTACTGTTACGTTGAACTGGAGAAGTAGTCGACAAATTGCTAGTGGCTGCTAGTTAGAAGCTTATGAGGTTTTTTTTAATGTTAATGAAACTTATCATCCTTTACGATAGAGATGTGGAACTATTTATACTAAAATTAAAAGCATTTTCTAATTTGCCCTACTTCCCATCCTATTGTGTATTGTTTATTGTGGTATTGTTCTTGTTGCTATGTAGCAAAAAAAAAATAATTTCGGTGCGTAGTGGTAATAGAAATTTTGCTTTTACTGGCACGTTGAACCTTGGTGCTGTCAAACACACCAGCAATCCATCAGCGCTTACAACTGCTGCAACACTATTACTTTATATAATACTACTAAAACATACGTTAATTGCATAAAAAAGATTAATCTAAATTTAAAATAAATTTCTTTCGCTGTTGGTTGTTGTTAATGTTGATATTATTTGTAGTTACAAAATTAAAATAAACTATAGCTTTAAAAAAAAACATTATAAAATTTAACACTAAAATGAATATGTGATTTACATGTTACACGTAATATGTATCTCAACCTCTATTTTTTACTGGGGGTTTCCATCCGCAGTATATTGACCCATTTATTGTAACACATACAGTGCCTCCTCCACATTGCATCTTGACAGGCTTTTTATAGATACATACTGTGTATTCTGGGGAATTTCCAGAAGCAGTGCAAGCTAATTGGCCTTCTGTTGAGCATGTATTTTTGCCTGTATCTTCTGAGTTGTTGTCACCTGAGTCATCTTCAGCTGGACTTTCCTCATTTAGTTTATTATTATCTGTATCATCTTTACCCGATCCATTATTACCAGTATCATCTTTACCTGTGTCATCTTTACCAGTGTCATCTTTACCAGTGTCATCTTTACCAGTGTCATCTTTACCAGTGTCATCTTTACCAGTGTCATCTTTACCAGTGTCATCTTTGCCAGTGTCATCTTTACCTGTATCATCTTTATCTGAATCCCCTGGCTTACTAACAGGATATTCACCTCCCGCCCATGATCGCATGGCGGCAACAAGTTCACCTTTATAATCCTTGTCAATTGCCCACGCCATAGCGCCGGCCAAGCCCTTTTCTGCAGCAAACTTTACCTTGTTAGCTATGCTTGGAGGATCGTCATAAGTAATAAATGTTTTATTTCCAGGGTTAAACAACCATGGGGTCTTTGATGCTGTATCCCAATTGCGAGTCCAATCCTTATTTGCCTTTTCAGGACCAGTTAGAATACTTTGACGCAAATGCTTATAGGTCCATATACCAGTGTATCCTCCTAGTACTCCACAAGCAGAATCTGCCTTTTCATTTACATCTTCCCAATCACCCTGCGGTATTTTTCTTTCCTTTGGCTGATACATGTTACCCTTACCTTTATTATCATTTGACATTTTCTCCAAGGCAGTCAGAGAGCGACCATAAAATGAAAGACCGATAACAAGTTTTTCTGCAGGCCATTTGGCACTAGTCCAGGATTCAATTGCAGAATCTACAGAATACTGATGGCCCAAACCTAATTCATTTTTTAGTGGTGCATTGGGCCCGGTTGTCATACTTCCTCCAGCTTGAATATCAAATAACATTATACTTGCATAGTCCACTTGCTTTGAAATTTTACCAATTTTTTTAAACGGCTTCTTATTCTTAAAAAATGGCTCAGGAGGTACAGCCAATGTGATCAGCTTCTTGTCTTTGCCAAATTCATTATTGAATTCTTTGCGAAGCTGTTTTAAAAAATTCAAAAAATTGGGTGCATCATTTTCATAATCAATATCGTTACAATGTAAACCTATTTGTCCAGGGTATTCCCAATCAATATCAATGCCGTCAAGCTTATTTGTTTTTACAAGTTCAGTAATTTCGCTGATAAATTTTTCTTTCTTTGTCTTGTCGGCAACAATTGTTGAAAACCTCTTAGAACCCGTCCATCCTCCAACTGATACAAGTGCTTTAGGTCCTTTTGAGTGTATGTGCTTGACAATGTCAGGAATAGAAACTTTCTCATTAAATTTAATTGATCCGTCTTCTTCGGGTATTGCAAATGAAAGGTTGATGTGTGTATACTTGCTTAAATCGACATTTTTATTTTCATCCTGGCGCCATAATGAGTAGTATCCAACAAATATAGGCTCACCTAATGTTAATATGGCCATGACCAGCAAAAACCAAGCAAATATAAACATATGAATAGTGCAAAAAAACATTTTGCAATGTAAAAGGTTATCACAGTGTGGAGACGGTATAGCGATATCTGCTTTAAGTACAAAAAATAAAATAACAATAAATTAAAGTAAGTTAAAGAAAAACTACAAGTATGGTGCAGAAATTTTGTTAATATAGCAATTGCAGTGCCAAAAAGGGGGGATTGGGAGCTATTTAACGTTAAAAAAAATTAAGTAAAAATATTCAAGAAAAAGATATACAGGGCAGTAGTGGCTACAAGTTGTGTAAAAACCTGAGTTTTTTGATGAAAGAAAACTTATCCCCTTTTTTTAGCAAGATTAATAAAAGAGTTATGTTAAAGGACAAGTATCTGCAGTCTTTCTTTATGTTATTTTAATGCTTAACACGTGCTGTTAAAATTCTTTTAGAGCACAATTTTATTTCTTTGAGGTCCTTTTAAGCGATAAACGCATGTTTTTAAAACACAATTCTATTTCTTTAAAGATTTTGCAGTGACAAGCAATAATTTTTTTTTGTTTTTTTTTTCAAAAATGGCAAAAATAAATAATTAAAAAATTAGTATGCAATAATAAACAACTTGCAAAAAAGTGCGAAGCATTGGCTATCGCTGCCTATATCTTTTGCTTGTTATTTAAAAATTATAAGTAGAAAGTAAAATAAAGTTTTGCAAACACAACAATACCTGACAGCAAAATAGTCTACGTTATATTTTGCGCATACATTTGATTTTTGTAATTTACTTTTCAAAAAAAAAATCCAAAAATATAGAATTTGTTTCTTATTATAAACAGGATTTTTCGTTGAATATTTAAAATTATAAAATTATTATTATAACTTTTTTTTGCCATGCTGAGAACAATAAAACATTAATTTAACTATAAATATAATTAGTTTATTAAAAAAACAAATATTTCTACAAGCAACAATCTTAGATTGGATTTATTGCTTTAAGGGATAAACGATTTTTTATGCAAATATGAATCTACATCTAACTGACCTACAATTAAAATTTTAAATGTCCATGCTAATCGTATTTGCAAGGCAATAAAAAATAGTCCAACAATGCACACACATAAGCTACCACTTAGTTGCATTAATTTATTATCCTTAAAAATAATAATATAGACAAATTGACTGGAATACAGAATAGTTTAGAAAAGTGTTTTTCACGTTAAAAGTAATTTAAAAATAATAGTTAATTTACATAAAAACAATTAAAAAGTGCAGGTTAACTGGTGTATTAGATTTATTCTTAGACATTTTATAATTAAAAGCTGTTTTCATACTAAAAACAAGTAGATCTAAAGCTAGCCAATTCTAATTTTTGTTTTTGGAGACCAATGATTATAACAAATAAAAATACCAGGTCTACCTGCATTTGCAAATAATATCAGTAAAAAAAACTAAAAAAAATTTAAAAGACGTCATTCCAGTAGTCTGAATAACTGTTAAAACAGAATACCTAGTTAAGATAACTAACAATAGTAAGGGTGAGAGCTGTTATCAGCCAGTAGAAAGTAAAACTTTGTGTGAAAAAGACAAAAATAAAAGCAAAAGAGAAAAGAGTGGTAATGGAACCACCAGTGATAATAACCTGGTCGTATTTTCAAAAGTTGCTGTAGATATTAAATAAATAAAAAAAAACATTGTGAGATGGATAAAATTTGTAAGCGTGACTGTTGTTAGCAAGGCAGTGGGGATGAAGCAGTGTGGCAAAGGCCAACCAGGAGCACATATAAAAGTTAGATGACATTTGAAAAAAAAAAAAAAAAACGAATCCTTTAAAGCAATACATTAAAAAGTGGAGATAGTTGCTTAACTGCTGTGTGGACGACGGCCTGATAGTTAATTAAAAATATTTTATAGTTTTATTAGGTATATTTTAAAAAGATTTCAAAATATAACATAAAAAAAACATATGTGTGGTTTGGATATTTGCTTTTATAGTTTGTATCTAACCACTGTTAGTGTTTCCCCATCCGCAGTAAATAGACTTTTCTATAGTAACGCATACTGTACCTGGTCCACATTGCAGTTTGAGTTGTGAACCATATAAGCACACAGTATAATCTGGGGAAGTTCCGGGAGCCGTACAAGTTAATTGCCCTTCTGTTGAGCAAGTTTCTTTGCCTGGATTTTCTGGCGCTTCGTCGGCTGTATCTGATGGTGACTCTTCGCCTGGATTTTCTGGCGCTTCGTCGGCTGTATCTGATGGTGACTCTTCGCCTGGATTTTCTGGCGCTTCGTCGGCTGTATC
>KZ303518.1:35938-46472 GCA_002705745.1 Coemansia reversa NRRL 1564 | reverse complement strand
CGCTTCGTCGGCTGTATCTGATGGTGACTCTTCACCTGGATTTTCTGGCGTCTTATCGGCTGTATCTGATGGTGACTCTTCACCTGGATTTTCTGGCGTCTTATCGGCTGTATCTGATGGTGACTCTTCGCATGGTTCTTCTGGTTTATCGCTCCCCGCATCTGGTGATGGCTCTTCACATGGTTCTTCTAGTTTATCGTTCCCGGCATCTGGTGATGGCTCTTCCGGTTTATTGTTCTCCCCATCTGGCGATTCCCCTTGGCCCATATCATCAGCCTTATCGTTGACTGGGTCATTTGATGGGCTCTCATCTTTACCGTCTGGCGTACTATCTCCAGATGTACTTCCAGGCCATGAATGCATAGCAGCAACAAGTTCACCTTTATAATCCTTGTCAATTGCCCATACCATAGCGCCGGCCAAGCCTTTTTCTGAAGCAAACTTTACCTTGGCAGTTATACTTTGAGGATCGTCATAAGTAATAAGAGTCTTGTTTTCAGGATTAAACAACCATGGAGTTTCGGATACTTTATCCCAGTTGCGAATCCAATCCTTATGTGCCTTTTCAGGACTAGTCAGAGCACTTTGACGAAGATGCTGATAAAGCCATTGACCAGTGTATGTTGCTTCCACCCCACAGGCAGCATCTGCTGTTTCCTTTGCATCTTCCCAATCGCCCTGTGGAATCTCCTTTTCCTTTGGCTGGTACATACTAGCTTGACTCTTTGGCACATTATTTGTGGCAGTCAATGCGCGACCATAAAAGGCAAGTCCGATAAGAAGCTTATTGGCGGGCCATTTAGCATAAGTCCATGATTTGATTGCAGAAGCCACAGAAAATGCATCGCCTTTACCGTCTTCGTTGTTCAATGGTGCGTTGGGGCCTGTTGTTTTGCTCCATCCGCCGTTGACATCGAAGGCCATTATACTTGCATAGTCCACATATTTGGCAAACTCACCAACGTCGGTTGATGCCTTTTTATTAATATGAAACGGATCCATACCAACAGCCATTGTAATCAGCTTCTTGCCTTCGCCAAATTCGGTATTAAATTTAGAGCGGAGCTGCTTTATAAACACTAGAAAGTTTGGTGTATCATTTTCATAGTCGACCTTGTTACATTCCAGACCGGGTTTGCCAGGATATTCCCAATCAATGTCAATACCATCAAGCTCGTTTGTCTTTACAAGTTCAATAATTTCGCTGGTAAACTTGGCACTCTTTGTCTTATCTGCGATAATTGATGATATTTTCTTGGAGCCCGTCCATCCGCCAACCGATACGAGAACCTTTGGACCTTTTGAGTGTATATCCTTGACAGTTTCGGGAATAGAGAGTTCTTTGTCAAATGTAATAGTTCCGTCTTCTTCGGGTATGGCAAATGAAAGGTTGATGTGTGTGTACTTGCTCATATCGACTTGTTTGTTTTGAGTTTTGCGCCATGATGAGAAGTATCCAACAAAAATAGGTTTACCCGATGTTAGCGTGGCCATGACCAGCATAAGCCACGCAAATATAAACACGTGAATAGTTCGCAGAAACATTTTGCAATGCAAAGAAATATCACAGTGCGGAAGAGTTATAGTGGTATATGTTTTGAGTAAATAAATGAAATGATAATAGGAAAATAACAATTCAAGGATAAACTGTAATAGAAGAGTGTAGGAAAATTGTTAATACGGCAGTTTCGGCGCGTAAAAAAAAGGAGAGATTGAGGGCTATTTAATGTTAAAGTAATAAGCGGAAATTTTCGGGAGGAAAGAATACAGGTAGGTAGTAGCTATATGTACCAACATGGGATCTTATGATGGGCTATAGTAGTTGTAATTTCTTTAGTAAGATTGGTAAAAGAACTATGATAAAGAATCAGTATCTGCAGTTTTCTTTTGTGTCAATGTGAATGTTTAGCACGTGTTGTTTGAGTACTTTTTTTGGAAAAGAAAATAGTATAGCTGATTTTATATAATTGAGAAAAGGGGGCAGGAGGGGTTCAAAAGGGCCAGCAAAAAGAAGCGGAGATAGTGCTTATCACTGCTTCAACCATTTTCTTATAAAAGCGCACTGGCAGAAGACCATCCTATTCATTGAACAGAAAGTATCACCAAAAGAGATATAATTCCGCTTTATGCTTTGCAGCTGACAAGCATTTGGTAGGAAGAAAATGTTCCGCACAACAAAACACAATGTATTAGGCGGAACAGATTTATGGCTTGGGCAGCTGCTTAATGTATTGGTAAAAGGGTTTAATTCTTATTTGCTTTCAACTGGATGTAAAGTTTTAGTGATTAGCACTTGACAGAACATACTAGTAGGTTAACTCTGTGGATAATGCCGGTGATTTAATTGGTCATGACTGGCAAACGCAGGACAATGATACTTGTTTGTTTTGTTAGCCGAATTCTATTGTGGATAGTTACTAGCGTCAAGAAGGCCACGGTGTCGCGGATGGCGACATTCTTGTTTCAATTGTAAAAGGGTAGCAACTGCAGATAGTTGTATTATATACACTTGATGAGTGCATTAGTAAATCCAATAATAGCACTAATGTCATTGACAATCCAGCTGGCCAAACTTGGCAATGATTTAACAGACCGTTTGATGGTGGGGGCGAGCAAAATCAGTTTAGCGATTGGACTGGAAAAGATACTAACACGGAATTTCCGAAATGTCCGAGTGTGGAAAAAAGGGCTTTGTTTTTTTTTTTTTTTTCCGTAAGCAAAAGCTTTTTTTTTTTTTCTTCGTCTCTTCAAAGCTGATACTTTTATTTGTTTAGAAATACTTTGTGTTCTTTTCAGTTCTTTTTTTTTTGCGTGGTACAGGGTTTTTAGGATACTTTTTATAACTACCAATTCCTAAACTTTATACATTGAAAAGACGCAGAAGAGTGAGTAACATATGGATAAACTGACAGTGGTTCTCGACCACGCTCGAGAGATGGTGAGCGGGACAGTAGATATATCGCAGAAGATTCCAGTAGGATACACACCAAGTTGGATAGAACAGACATGGCTTTCCTTGTTTGATGGTCGTAACGAGTTGTTGACGTTTACAGCAATAGCGTTTATTATGCACGAAATGGTGTACTTTGGACGTTATCTGCCGTTTCTTGCGTGTGATTACATTCCAGCGCTGCGCAAGTATAAGATCCAGGATGGGAAGGATGTAACGGGGGATATGAAATGGAGATGTTTACGGAAACTGCTGCTAACTCACTTTTTTATTGAGGGTCCATTGATGCTTGGGTTTCTGCCAATAGCGAAACTTGCAGGTATTCGTACTACAGAGTTACCGCTTCCGGGATGGCAGGAGATGACGTTGCAGATAGCAGTGTTTTTTGTTCTGGAGGATCTTTGGCATTATTGGGTACACCGGCTATTTCATTGGGGACCATTATATCGGGCAGTGCACAAGGTACATCACGAGTTTTCTGCGCCATTCGGTATGACAGCAGAGTACGCGCATCCTTTGGAAACAGTTATCTTTGGACAGGGGACGATTGGAGGACCAGTGCTTTACTGCAGCTACGTAGGTAGTGTACATGCAGTGACAATGTTTGCATGGATTACACTACGGCTTTTCCAAGCTGTGGATGCACACTCGGGATATGATTTCCCATGGTCGCTACATAATTTACTGCCGTTCTGGGCTGGAGCAGACCATCACGATTACCACCATGCTGCTTTTGTCAATAACTTTTCTTCTTCATTCCGGTGGTGGGACAGAATGTTTGGCACAGACATCAAGTATCAGGCGTTCAAGGCGCGACAAGCCAAACACAAAGCTGAAAAGGCCAAAGCCGATTAAAGTAAAAGTCCATGGCTTTTTTTACTTTTTCTAGAAGAATAATATTTAGGTTTTTGCACTTTAGCTTCCTAAGGATAAACTAATTTTTTTTGCTTTTAACTATTAAAGATTTTAATTTTTTCTGTTTCGCTCAGACCTAAAGTCCAAGATTAACAATATGGTGATTACCAATATTTAACATTTTTTTTTGCTGCATGACGAACAAGAAGAAGAATTGTACAGATAAAGTAGCAAAGGTTGGATGACAAAGTGGCAACAGTTTCAGAGTTGGCAATTGTTCTGGGGTCTTTCTTTTTGTAAAATAAAGTTGAAATTTTGCATATGAGGTTTGTTGATGTTGTTGTTTTTTTTTCTTGGGAAAATTACAAAGTGTACGTATTTTTCTTTGAAGGCATTGCAGATTTCAATGTAATATTTGGGATGATAAAGAAGACGGAAGAGAAAGGAATAAAAAAAGAGCGGAGTAATGAATTCTGAAAGAACAGCGTGATTTATGTTCAGAAAGCTGGCTTCTTTTATCGTAAGTGTAAAAAGGAGACACAAAAGGTGCCAAGAACAGAAAGGGTAAAAAAGGGGGGATTTCTTTAAGAGGTGGGGGGAGAGAGAGTTGTATGTTGCATGTGGTTTCTTTGTGGCGACAAAGTGTGTTTGAATTGCGGTAAAAAATGGTATAGTGCGGTGTGTGAGGAGAGAGATTACCACAAATGTCGGTAGTTGTAAGTAAAAAGAAATTGCTGCGGGAGAGGTACATTTAGTCTTACCCCCCCCCCAACGTGCAGGGACGAAAATAGAGAAAGAGAATTTTTGGATGTGTTCCTGAGAAGGAAAAATAATTTGTGAAATATTTAAAAAGAGCCCACAAATTCCCAGAGGTGAGGAGAAGAAAGTTCCTGAACATCTCTTCTTCTTCAATTTTTTTTTTTCTTTACCTCTGTGGTACTGATTCTTTATACTCGACCTTGGTGGTTGATAGCTTTGTGCTTTTATCTCGACAACAATTGAAGTTTCCAAATTTACTTGCTTTCTTCTTGGCTACTTCTTTTTTTTCAATTACATTGGATATTTAGGTTTTTTTTTTTTTCACAAGGTCCAATTTCTCTATCAGTCCACAGGAGTTTTTCTTCTCATCTCCAGGATTCTTTTACAAACTCTTTTTTATTTGCAAAATAGGTCTCGTGGTAAAAGACTTTAAAATAATTTTTTTTTTATAGGACATAACAAGCTACTTGGATAGTACATAAATATGTCACTTACAACTAGCGGAGGCGTTACTATTATTGATACTTTAACGGTGTCAGATGAGGCCACAACGGAAATACTTTCTTCAGTATTTACAACAGCTGTGACTTATCTGACGACTGTAACGGAGACACTCAGTTATCCAGAGGCAACGGATGACAGTCTGACGACGTATACGACGGCGTTTACAGAATATTCCACGGTGACAGAGACGGAAGGTCCTACTCCAACAACACCGGGACCGTCAGTGTCATTCCCGACGCTTATTGTGGGAGGAACAGGGGAGGTTGGCGGAGTGACTATTATCGGAGCGCTATACGAAGTATGGATGTTTATTCTGTGTCCATCACGCGATTGTACACCTTGGCGCGAATGGCTCACGTATATTCCTAATGTAGCAGCAGGATGGGTGCTTGGAGCAATAGCACTACTGTTAGGATTGGGATTACTACTGATGACATTTATGCATGGAGCACTGGAGTACATATTTGGATTTTTGGCAATGGCATTGGTGAGCATTTGTTTGTTCATACGTGCAGGATTAAAGGATACATCGGCAGATCGGTTTGCCATGTATAAGGCGTCTATTTGGCTTAATTACTTTGCAGCAGTGTTGCTAATTTTGTTAATTGCGCAAATGTTGTTCAGGTTAATTGTACACTTGGATAACACACTGTGTCGTGCAGCCCGGATGCTGGTTGGATTAGTGTATGTGGTTGCGATTGCTTTGTTTGCATTATTAACAGCAGCAGTGGTGCTTATGTTTGATAAGCATTTGTTTAGTCGCGTTCATGCAGGTATTGGATGTCTACAGGCGTTTGTGATAGTAGTATTGGTAATATCTATTATTCTGTTGCTGGCGACTTTCTGGACATCCAGCAATGACCACAAGGGTTATCATCTTGCACATATAATCATTATTGGATTGTGTTTGGTGTTTTTGCTGGTGTGGGGATCTTATATGACAGCACGGGAGTTTTTGGATTTGCACAGTGCGGCAAGACATAGCGAAGCTTTGTGGTATGTGTTTAACATTGTGCCGCTGTTGTTAATTGCCGTAGTGTTGTTGGTGTTGAATGCGCCTTCCATGTTTACTTTCTGTCACTGTCCTGTCAATGCCTGTCCGGTTTCCAATCCTCACGTACGTTATTCGTCAACTGGTGCAGGTCCACACACACATTCTCACGATCCGGAAGCCAATGTGCAACGTTACTATATGTAATTCACTGCACTATCCCCTCTTTTTATTTTCTTGTTCTTATCCTAAGCGCCTGTGCGTATGTCTATTTCTCTTATATTTTTTTTTCGTCAATACAAAATAAAACCACGTTTACTATTTTTTTTTTTACTGTAAATGTCTGTTTTAGTCACAGGCTTTCTGGTAGTTTATTGTTGTGTCACTTTAATATCAAAGTTGAGTGTTGCTGTGAGCAGCTCTATCGGGGGGGTTTTTTTGGTGCTGTGTGCGAGTCAATGAAAATCTGCTTTGCCGAAATGGTGTTAGATTTACTGGTTGCACTACACTTGTTCCCTCTTTTTTTACAAATCCTTTCCCTCCCATCAATCGACACTCCTCTCTCACGCCTTCTCAGAACCAGAAATGCAAATTTCCAGTGACTTCACCCTGCTTGCAATGCGCTCAAAACTCATGGTCGTTGATCTGAGCAGAGTTTAGACTCTCCTGAATTAATTCTTGTTAACAGTCTGGAAAACTTTGTTACCAGAGCTACTGAAAGTTTGTAGGAAAAGGGGGGGGGGAGTGTTTAGGTGTACTAGCATTATATGACAAACGAGGGATGAATTGTTCTGTAAATATAAGAGGGAGGATGCTTTCTTTAGCTTTTTTTTTTAGCATTCAGTAAACGGGCCCAGATTATCTGAACGCTACAACCATTGCTGTTCTATTCTTCTCTTGTACCAGTTTATTATATATATTTTTCTACTTTTGAAGCTTTATATTTGCTATTTATTTGCGTGGACTATATTAATATTTCTAGTTGATTAGTCTGCATCTGTGTATATTCTATTTAAAGAATCATAATGTCGCTGTTGTCTAATCAGACCTTTAGTACTTCGGGTAGGTACTATCTGGTAATTCCGGGAGATATAAAAGTGGATACTCCATATCTACAATATATTCCAGTATCAGATGTAGCATATGGAATCGGTGGTGTATTTGCTGCACTCCTATTGGCAACATTGGCTACTTCCGGATTAGCCAGAGCGCATATGTTTGGAGTAGCGACGCTAGCCAGTGCATGTCTAATGGTATCACAGTTTTTGAGGGGTTCGCTTGCAGTTAACACTGCCAGATTGCACATGTACCAGGCTACTCTAATTCTTAATACATGTGGTGCTAATCTACTAATGTTGATGGCTGCATTATTGCTATCACGATGGGTGCGTTTTCTCGAAGGTGCTAATAGTCCTTTTGCCTCGCTAGTGGTGGCATTTGTTGGATTAGTAGTTCTGAGTACAATAGCTCTAGATTGTGTTGGAGTACCATTGGTGTTTTATGAAAATCCATGGTATCGACATGTAGGGCATGTTTTGAGAATAACTGGAATGTCTGCAACACTGGGAACTAGTATAATCGGACTGCTAGTTTCATTATGGAAAGCAGCTACTAACACATTGCATATGATTGCAGAGACCATCTGTATGTTCTCGGGGTTTGGGCTACTGTGTATCTGGGCTAGTTTTGTGTTGGCACAGACTAAGCTACCACCTGCAAATGTCACTGGCACTAGCGAAGTAGCGTTTTATTTACTGGGAATGCTTCCTCTTGGACTTTTGCTTCTTGTGTGGGTTGCACTCAATGCTCCGCGTTTGTTCAGTTATGAGAAGGATTTGCCACCGACATACCACGTGGATTCACGGTGGTCCAAGCGATTTGATAGCCATTATGAGTATCCATCGTTGCCACCAGACAACGAATATTCGTATCCTGTTCGTGTTCCTGCTGATGTTTACCGTCGCGGCGCATACGAATCCGAAACACGTGCTCCTGAACGACAGGAGACTCTGGAGGATAAAATCCAACATGCTATCTTAAAATACGCCTAATTTTTTTTTTTTAGTGTGCGTATTAGTTTACTTGTTTCTTGGGATCTGCTTCACTCATTGGTTCCTAAAGTGGTGGTGGAACCTTTTTGAAAGTATCAGCCAATCACATTTGATTGTTTTTTGGATTGCCAATTTTTCAGCCTTTTCTCACTCATGAAAACAAACGGCAATTTTGAATGGGGGGGAGGAGTCCTCCTCTCCCAGAGTCGCAAGCGGCGTTTGGAAAAAAAATAAAGCATCCTTCTTTTTCTTGTGTGAACTTTCAAAGAAGCAATAAACTCTCACCCATCCTATCCTTTCCCATACGATAAACTCCACTCCCCCCCCCTTCACTTTCCTTTTTAAATTTCCATACTTTTACCACATCTTGCGATTCTCCTCCTCCTCCTCCTCTTGTTTTCTTAATACTTTACAATAAACAACTACCTCAAAAGGTGTTGAAACTTTATACTCTTTGATAAACTGCTCAGCTTGACAATTAACGAAAAGTTACTTGTTCATCTAAAACTATAGCTAAAAATAAACAATTTTCTCACTTTTTTTTCCAGCTGATTAAGAGCAATGCGTGCAGGAACTGCAACAGTAGGACCCGCTAATGGCGGTGGTAATGGCAGTGCAGGCGCTGCCAAGAAGAAGAAGATGAACGGATACGTTGGATTCTCAAACTATCCAAATCAACAGCATCGACGGTCGATTAAGCGTGGGTTTAACTTTACGTTGATGGTTGTGGGAGAGTCAGGATTGGGAAAGAGCACCCTAATCAATACGCTGTTTGAGAGTAGGGTTTATCCAGTCAAGGACGGGGAAGACTCTTCTACTCCTCGTAATGGTGCGCAGGTAGCGTCGCCAACCGGTGTTGATATTACGTCTGTGAGCGCAGATATTGTTGAGAATGGCGTTAAGCTGCGGCTTTCTGTAGTGGATACCCCTGGATTTGGAGACTCGGTAAACAACGATGAGGCATGGAGACCCATTCTTGAGAATATCGAGTCGCGATTTGACGCGTATCTTGCGCAGGAGAACCGTGTAAACCGCAGCAAGATTGTGGACAACCGCGTCAATGTGTTGCTTTACTTTATTAAGCCTACAGGTCATGGGCTGCGAGCAATGGACATTGAGTTTATGAAGCATCTGCATACGAGAGTTAATCTGGTTCCTGTGATTGCACGCGCTGATACGTTGACACCACGGGAGGTGGAGCAGTTTAAGGCGAAGATTCTGGCGGACATTAACTTCCACGGGATTCATATTTTCAAGCCAGTGTCGGATCACTTTGATGACCCTGAAACCATATCAGACAATAAGGCTATTGCGGGGAAGATTCCATTTGCTGTGGTGGGGAGTGAACAGTATGTTGTACGTTCTGATGGCACACGTGTGCGTGGACGTCAGTATCCATGGGGAGTGATTGAAGTTGAGAATGAGAATCATAATGACTTTGTGGCACTTCGACAGATGTTACTACGTACACATATGGAAGAATTACGTGATCAGACGGATGTTTCATTGTACGAGTCGTATCGCACGCAGAAGCTATTGGCATTGGGTCATGTACAGAATAATAGCGTATTCCGAGAATTTAATCCACGGAGACAACAAGAGGAGGAAGAACGTTTACATGCAGCAAAGATGCATAAGTTGGAAGCAGAAATGTCAGCAGTATTTAAACAGAAAGTACATGAGAAGGAGGGTAAGCTTAAACAATCTGAAGAAGAACTGCATTCTCGTCATCAGACTATGAAACTTACTTTGGAAAAACAGAGGCGTGATTTGGAGGAAAAGAAGAGTCGTTTTACTCAATCTGATTCTCCTCAAGTTGCTGCTGCTGCTGCTGCTGCTAATGCTGCTAATGCTTCTTTTGTTGATCCTGCTCAACGTATGGCGTCTAAGGATAAGAAGAAGAATCGTTTCTTTTAAAAAAAAGAACAATCTTTGGCTCTTTTTTTTTTTACTCTTTCTTAATTGGTAAAAAACAAGTATGTCTATCTACTTTTCTATACTGATGTTTATGATAGTTTATCATAAATAGAAAAAAAAAAAAAAGATCGTTATAATGTTATACTCTTTTATTACTTTTTTTTGCAAATCATCCTGAGAAATGACATGTGTGTTTGAGTAGAAGATAAAAAGGTAATATGTTTATTCTCAATAGTAGCTTACAAAAGATATATATATAGACTGCATTTTTTTTGTATCCTTTTTTGTATCCATATAATCTGCAAAATTACCTGCCATCTGATCAACACCTTTTCACACGACCATATCGGGCTGGTATTAAGTGGTAAAAAAATAAACAAATAGTTGATACAGTTAAAACACAACTCTCCTCTTTAACTACTACCTCATTCTTTTTTTTTTCTTATTTATTGGGTAATTTGGACGGTGCAATTTGATGTAGTCATTTGCTGGTATATTTTCTGCAAG
>KZ303518.1:14662-34399 GCA_002705745.1 Coemansia reversa NRRL 1564 | reverse complement strand
TTCCAAGTCCTTTGTGGGGGGGGGTTAAAAAGTGCTTAGGGATTAAGGTTTTCATGAAAGTGCCTGCAGAAGTTCTAAAACTAGTAAAAGCAATAAAATAGTTGTTAAAAAAGCAGCGTTGATAAATATAATGATTAAAAGGTATAAGCCTAGCAATGGGCATAATATAGAAAACTATTATGTTTTACTATAATATTGTTGTAAGGGGTGTTATGGGCATGCAGAACACTAGCCAAGGGTCAAGCCTAGCATCACACATACACATGTCACGTGTATATCTGATTTTGGCTAATTTGCTATATTCCAGATTATATGGATACAAAAAGGGATACAAAAAAAATGCAGTCTCAATTAATACTAATTATAATAAAGACATCAGAAAATATTGTCAAAACACCATTTGCATTATAATTACAATAATAAAACCCCACAAAAAGTTGTTGAAGTCAGAAACAAATTTATTTGTGAATATAATGTTCTAAGAACAAAAAGAAGAAAAGAAAGACAGAGGGGAGAGCTGCCTGGTTATATAAGAAATAACACAGGTTAATTTGATTTCATCAAAAGTAACTAAAATATTTTAAAATTATAACATGTAAGGTGCTCTTTTGTGTTATACTGTTTTAAACACGTTACTTTGTTATTTAGGCTAGATCCAAGCACAGCATCTTAAATATTGAATACTCTAACCAAGATTACTTTACATGGATGATTGTTGTTTTAATTAGCGCAAAACACAAAATTAAAATATATAGTTCAAGTGTATATCATCCAGACTATATAAAAACATAAAGAATATGTAGTTATCTTTTCTTTTTGTATTGGAAACAAGAAGCACATATTTTCTATTATGGATAAGCGTATGCATGTTGCAAACAATATTTGTGTTGCAAAAGGTGCTCTAATAAGATGCTAAAAAAATCAAGCCACAAGAGTTGCTCTTCACACACCCTTCCCATACTCTGCGGTTTTCAGCACATGGCATAATTAGTGAACTAAATTTGGGGAAAGTGTAGCTTAAAGAATATGTCGACACACTCCTCTGTCCTTACCGCTCTTTTTATTGCACTTTGAATACAGATAGCCACTATTCCGCCAATTTTTTTAAAACATACACGATAAAACAGGGTTTTGCAGCAACTGACATATGGCGCACCTAGCACGAGGAATTGCATGGAAGCCTCGGGTTGTAGGGAAGATGGCAGTTTTATCATCAATGAAGAATGTAAATCGGGGGTACAGCACACACAAGCATTTTTTTGATACAAATAGATTAGCAGTGCGATTGGAACGGGATGGTTTTGGTAAGGAACAAGCGGAATCAATAGTAGAATCAGTAAATACAGTATTAGGCGAGAGCACGGAGTCTATATTAGCAAATATTGTAACAAAGGCGGAACAGGATAAGACTTTATACATGTACAAGGTGGATTTTGCACAATTAAAATCTGAGATTCAGATGATGGAGAAGACAGACTTCTCAATGATGAAGGCTGAAAATGAACGACTGCAGGGAGAAGTTAATAAGCTAAAGCAAAAGTTGCGTGAGGAGATTACACGGACACAAGCTGGTGTGCGATTGGATATGAGTTTGGAAAAGGGTCGGGCACGTGATGAGCAGGCACAGCATGAAATAAAAATTCGCGAAACAGATGCCAAGATTGAGCAGGAGATTTCAGGATTGCGTACGCAGATGGAGAGTATAAAGTTTAGCATTCTACAGTATATGATTGGTACCATCACGGGTACAGGCGCGCTTATTCTGGCGTACCTGCGCATGTTCAAGTGATCAAGCCAACTCCCTCACTTTTCTGGACCATGGCACCCAAACCCAGCCTATTTTTTTCCCACCCTCTTTAAGCGTGGGAAAAAATACGGAGGATGGAATAATGGAATGCGCATTTAATTGTGGTGGATATTTGGTAGTCTGGGAAGAACCTTTCTCTCTTCAGCACAGCTTTTTTATGAACATTATTTCAAAATCCTCAGAGTAAAAGATATATACACAGACTTTTTTTGTTATTACTTGAAAAAAATAGTCCTGAAGGGAAAACCCAAATAAATGTTGCGGGCACTAGCAATGCAGACGCAGGCAATGCGTATGGTACAACGCGTGTGCGGACGACGTGGACTAAACAGCGAAGCAGGAATGACTGTGATTGCAGACACAGTTGAGCGACAGGCAACGCAGTTCCAAGAAAACGCACGCAGTATGGCAGCGGCTGTACAGGAGCTGGAGGTGGCAGTGACCCAAGCAGCACTAGGAGGCAGCGAACATGCACGAAAGAAGCATGTAGGACGCGGGAAGCTGTTGCCACGCGAGCGCGTAGGGCGACTGCTGGATGCGGGTTCAGCATTTCTAGAACTATCGCAGCTAGCAGGACACGGCTTGTACGGCGATGAAAGTATTGCAGGTGGTGGAATGATTGCGGGGATTGGACGGGTGCGCGGTGTAGAATGCATGGTGGTGGCGAACGACGCGACAGTCAAAGGCGGCACTTACTATCCTATCACAGTGAAAAAGCATCTACGCGCACAGGAGATTGCACGGGAAAACCGGTTGCCATGTGTATATCTTGTGGACAGCGGCGGAGCGAATCTTCCGCATCAGGCAGAGGTGTTTCCTGACCGCGAGCACTTTGGAAGGATTTTCTACAACCAGGCGACCATGTCAGCGGCAGGAATTCCGCAGATTGCTGTAGTTATGGGGTCGTGTACAGCAGGAGGCGCGTACGTGCCGGCAATGGCCGATGAAAGCATCATTGTGCGGAACCAGGGCACTATTTTCCTAGCAGGTCCACCTTTGGTTAAGGCAGCGACCGGTGAAGTTGTTAGTGCAGAGGAATTAGGCGGCGGAGATTTGCACTGTCGTACATCAGGGGTTACCGACCACTACGCAAACAACGATATGCACGCACTGACATTAGCGCGTGAAGCAGTGAGTGGACTAAATTGGCACAAACCGCCATCGTCATTAGCCATGCGCACACCTGAGCCGCCAAAATATGATGCAGCAGAACTGGGAGGAATTGTTGGTACCAGTTTACGACGGGCATTCGATGTGCGACAGGTAATTGCGCGGATTGTCGATGGTAGTCGGATGCACGAGTTCAAAAAACTCTATGGTGCGACACTAGTCACAGGATTTGCACATATTGAGGGACATCCTGTGGGAATAGTCGCCAATAACGGTATTCTATTTGCCGAATCTGCACAAAAGGGAGCACACTTTGTAGAATTGTGTGCACAGCGAGGTATCCCGTTAGTATTTCTGCAGAATATTACAGGGTTTATGGTGGGAGCATCTGCAGAGGCTGGTGGGATTGCTAAACATGGTGCCAAGTTAGTTACTGCAGTGTCTTGTGCACGTGTACCCAAGTTCACCGTTCTAATCGGTGGAAGCTTTGGAGCAGGTAATTATGGTATGTGTGGTCGCGCTTACTCACCACGTTTTCTGTGGATGTGGCCGAATGCGCGCATTTCCGTTATGGGCGGGGAACAGGCTGCTAATGTACTGGCGCAAGTACGTCGCGATTCTATGGAACAGCGTGGACAGAATTGGCCTGCGGAGGATGAACAACGTTTTAAGAAACCATTGATAGAAAAGTATGAGCATGAAGGACATCCATTCTACTCATCTGCACGTTTGTGGGATGACGGTGTCATTCGTCCTGCAGATACTCGTCGTACTTTGGCATTGGCTTTATCAGCTTCACTAAATTCACCTATTGAACAAACACGTTTTGGTGTTTTCCGAATGTAAGCATATTTATTATTACTCTTCATTGTCAACAACAGAACTACTAGCAGACCTGTGTATATGTGGCGCAATATTATCAATAAATTTTCTATATTCACTGCAACTATCAGCATCCATAGGAACATAATGACCCTGTGTATGTACTATAACCACAGGTTTCTTAAAAGATAAAGTACCCAATCTTCTACTACGTATCATTGGTACAATCATATCTTTACGTCCACCTACGTGAATACTACGTGCGTTGATTAAACCAGAATATCTTATAAGATCCTCAAATTCGCGCATATTCACATAAAAACCTGCAAAAAGCATGGCGAATTTGAATTCTGGACATAAAGCACCTACTTCTTGTATTAATCCCAAAGGTTCCTGGTGTTTCAATGGGGGAAGGTTTTTTTTATGACCTGCTTGAATTAGTGCCATCATTATAGCTGCCATAGAAGATCCTTGTGAAAACCCAAGGATACCATGAAATGGACCCTTTTCAGTGATTTCTTTAACAAGAAATTGTGCACTAATTCTAATATCATTCCAAACATTATCGCTAGTTTCATTCCACCATGCTGCTGCTTCCTTGTCAAATCTTTCAATCTCATAATCTGCCTGCGTACCATCTGCTACTGGTTCTGGTTGTACTGCTGTTGCTTTATGAGGTGCTGTTACATATACTAGTTCAAGTTTATTCTTCATAAGCTTTCGAAATGCACCTGTACGTGCTCGAAATCCTTGTGCATTTTGCATGTATCCATGAAGACAAAGCACTCGTAGTAACCCTGTCATTGTCTTTATAACTGAAAAAATTAACCTATAATACTTTTCTTATATTATGATTCAAAAAGAAGAGAGAGTGCGTTCATCAATGTTGGTCCCACAAAAATATTTTTTTTATAGTAAGGGTTTCAGTTGATTTACTTTAATCGGTAAATCAAGGAGCTCCAGATTATTACCAGACATATCATGGCATTTTATGTGTAAGACATGGCTCTACACATAAAAAAAAAAGTTTACCACATTGATCATATCGACTAAAAGCTTCATTTTGTTAAAAAAAATGTGCTTAAATGCAGAAAGAGAGAAAAGAAAGAAAAAAACAATATGAATGACACGATGCCATCATGTATAAGGAGTATTGTTAGACAGTAACTACACTGTCAATATCAGTGATAAGTTGGTTAGGAGCTAGTGTCTTGCCTTTAAGGCTCTCGAGCCCTTCACCAGCGTAGGATACCAGCGCCGAGATTTCAAAAGCAGGATCCTGTCCATCAACCAGCTGTACTTTGGCACCAGCAGCCTCAGCAAATCGGATGCACTGAGCAATGAGATCTTTGCGCGACGTCTCAGGACAATCAGCACCGGATCCAGGAGCGTTCTTAAGCGGCGAAAACTGGTCTTTGCGGTCGACTTCCAAAATAGCCATGCGCTGAACAAATGGAAAGACATCAAAGACAAAGCGCTCGAGTTTTATACCGTTGGGTTTGGTCGGCGTAATCAACTCACCAGTTTCGAGGTCCAAATGCTTGATTTTCTTCCGGGCGACATGGTGTTCAAGTTTATCTTCAATGTCAGGCACGCGATGTTGTAAAAAGTCCAGTGTGTAGTAATGGTTGCAGATGTTACCTGCGTTGTATGCCAGCTCTTCCGTTTCAGGACGCGTCATCTGCGCCATCTCCGCACTAATTTCGGAGTACTCCACAACGCCAAAGTCTTTGTTGCGCAAACAGATTACACCAACTGGCTCATCCCACGATTTCTTGGGTACCACCAGCGCTCCACACTCGGCTCCACGCTGTGCTGCATATCCAATAAATGTAGGGTCTGCCACCCGTACGAGACAGTTGTCCACGCAGTACGAGTGAATGTGTTCGACACCACGGCTACGCAGCCAATCCAGTGCGCCGCTCAGCCGTAGTGCCTGGTAGATGCCGCCATTACCATCCGGAGCCACTGCCACGCGACCCACAGTCTCAAGCAGAATCTTGCCGTCGTTGCCAAAGCACGGCAGCACGCCTTGGTTGAAAAAGAACACGTCGTCTGCGTTCAACCCAAAGTACTCTGCTTTCTCAAATGCCGCGCGTGTAGCTGCGCTGGTTGGCCCAGACGTCATCACCAGCCACGGAATCGTCGCGTTGTGAGTATCGTCCGAAGCAAGCTGCTGCAACCGCCTAATGCGCTCGGCCTGCAGCGCAAACAGCGGCTTTCCTGACGGCAGTCCAATGTCGTACAGGCCCTTGGGGGCCGACGATCCCAGTCGTGAGCCCTGGCCGCCTGCTAGCAGAATAACCGCAACCTTGTTCTCGCGAATCAGCCGCAGGCCTTCTGCACGCCATGCATCACTAACACCGTTTTGGGAGCCATCTAGTGTAGTATCAAACGACCCTGATTCCAGGGGCTCAATCTTAGCAGGCTGTTGCGACTGCTTCGAACTGTCCATAGTGCGCGTAAAGAACTCGTTGCAGCTCTCAATATCAATATTACTTAGCTGCTCAAAGAACATTGCTGCATCCTCATCGTTAAGTTCACCAAAGCGTTCAAAGACATGAGCCTGTTCTGCTTCAGTATAGCGCTTCTTAAGAGCTGCAAGGTTCTCAGACGTAAACGTAGGTGCACCTTTAACCATGGTTTTTTTTTTTTTGACTACAAGTAGTAAACGCAAACAAAACTGACAAGAGTGTTTTAGAATGTAAAACGCAAGCAATAAAACAAGCGGTAAACAGTATGCAGAAGAAGAAGAAGAAGAAAAAAAAGACTAGAAAAAAATAGTGGTTTCACAGTAAAGAAGTGATTTTGGAGAAAAAAAAGAAGATCCACTGGTGGTTTTGTTAATGTGGAGAATGCAGCGCCTTATAAATGTATGCAGCAGTAGAAGCACACGAGTGAACTAATGGAAAAAAAAGCCATGGTGGGTGTTGTTTCTAGATAAGACAACGTGGGAGCCCGTGCCTCTTAGAAGAGTAGTGGTGGGGAAAGAGATGAATGGGGGTTGAACAGCTAAATGACGGAGATGATTTACGCAATGTCCCGCGCGTGGGTGATACAGTATGCTTCTAAGCAAATGTTAGCTGATTCCACACTTCATACTCTCAGGGTAGAAAACAGCACAAAAAAAGGGAAAAGGGTCCTGAGTTTAATACAGCCACTAAGGGGGAAAGGAGCTTACCTTTTGAGAAAATTACTATAGAATAATGTGCTATGCAGTCGAGAGAAGAAAAGGCCGTGCACGCATAGATATTGTGTAGTTTTTTTTTTTGTGAGGCTTAAGAGTAATAATTTGAAAATATATATTTCAAAAGTTAAGGAGGGAATGTTTTTCTGTTATTTCGTCTGTAGACAGCATAAGCTCCTTAAAGAAGCTTTTGAGTTTATTTTTAGAACATATTTTTTCCATTTTTAGCACAGCCGCGGAAATGACCGCACAAGGTCACTTGCCAGCCTTTCTCCCGGCTGTCCCTTTTGCCTGTGGGGGTCAAATTGCAGTGAATTGTGCGGCTTTAATGATGTGCAAAATTGACCTTTGCGCTTTGTCTTTTTACCTGATCTTTTTTTTTTTTTTTTTTTGATACAGTAGGAATGCATTGTATATCTGTGGTAAAGTCCACTTGCTGCTGCTGCTGCTGCTGGGTTTGATGGTGGATGGAATGAGATAGCGCAAGGCTTGTGTACTCAGCATTCTTTAGCTGGCGTTGATTGATAGATTTCTCAGGTGTAGTAACCTGCAGGGTGACGTGATATTTGGAGACAACCATGTGAGTATTGTAAAAGACAAAGAAGATGTGATCTTTGACCACAATATTCCCACAAAAGTAATGCTCAGGTTATAAAAAGCACAGGATGATGGGTTAGAAATAAAAGTGACTATTTAATTGTATATTAAATTCTAACTAATAATCAGGCTGTAAAGCTATCAATGGTAGTTAGCCATGTAAACCATTCTTTTCAAGGTAAGCAGGTCAAGCTAATAGATATCTGCAACGCAAAAGTAATACAGGGATGTTTACGTGGATCATGCAAAGAGCACAATTGTTCGGAAATTCCGAATATGCAGCATGTAGAGCAATAAAATGCATGCAGAGTAGCATTACACAGGCTTTAAGGAACAAGTTGGGGAGTGCTGGCACGCGAGAGCTCTTGTGTTGGAGAATCAACAAGAATGTCGTTTAGCTCGAGTCCCAAATCATCCTCAAGCTCGAGATCAACGGATAATTGATCCCTGTGTCCAGAATTTAGAGCCCAGTAGCGGGGACTGTCCTGGTAAGCACTGACACCAGCACGGGGCTGAATAATCCACGTATCAGCCATCCACGCAGCAAATAGAAAAGTTAAAGCGCCAAGAAAGTTAGAGGCAATATCGCTCCATTGAAAGGGTCGCGTAGTCAGAATGCGTTGTACCACTTCACTAAAGAAACAGACGACTGCCATTAAACCACCAGTTATTGTCCAGGCTTTGGTTCGTGGAATATTCGACTGAAATGAAAAGAACACCAGTACTCCCATCACTCCAAATCCAACAAAATGCAATGCCTTGTCCGAAACAGGTGGCCGCAATAGATGAGTAAACCCAAGGAGTGCCAAAAGTGTCATCCATATTGTCAGTGCTATGGTCACTGGTAGTCGTAGTCGTGCTGCCAATGGTACACGCCACATGTCTCTGTAGAAGAACGTTGTTGTTTCGAATTTACACAGACAAATTAGAATAAAAAGAAAGCACACGAAAAAGAAGCAAAATAAATAACGCCGAAAGAGAAATACGTTTTTATATGTTTTGTTTGAAGAAAAGGGACAAGTAATACTGGCTGTTTTCTTATGGTTATTTCTTTCATGAATGGTAATATAAACAAGTCTGTAAAAAAAAAAACGCCCCCTTCATTTGGATCATACTTTGGATATTAACAAGTGCATGGGATCTTTAGCCTAAATAGTAAGCGCATGGGACTAGATAATATAAATATTTTAGCATGTAAAACCACATCCAGTATATTGGCCACCACCACGAGAGTTGTCTGCAGATTTGATGTCTCCCTGACAGCAACAACAAAAGCAACTACAACACCAGATAGTAAAGCTACGACAGCAGCCATCTTCCTTTTCAACAAGATCAGTGCTTGTACTAGAAGTACGACTCAATGGTGGGTGAGCAGTGCGAGAAAAGTGTGTTTCCTCTCCAAGACGCTCTGGCTTATACATTGGTGGTGGCCTTGCTGGTGGAAGGTACTGTCCAGAAGGCGTGTTCATTTAGTATAGTAAAGGAAAATTCAAAGGGTATTCTGAATGGAAAAGAAAAAGTAGAAAAAAAAGGACGAAGAGATCAAGTGAGAAGAGAGAAAACGCGTTAGGCAGGGAAAGAATTCTTACTGGTTTATATTGGAAATACGGTCACTGTGAAATAAATAAGGGCTAATCCGCGTGGTAGCATTTAAGCAGCTATGAGGTGAGCTCCATATGATTCATGGACCATGGCCGGCATGGAACTCGCAAATAGACTGAAATAGGCTGGACCGAGTTCCATTTGGTGCAGATCGGCAATGACACTCTACCATACCACAGCCCACAGGCTGAGACCCAAGTCCACGGGTCCGAAGGTTGTTTTTGCTAGATTTCTATTATTGATGCCAAGACCTTTTGGTTCAAAGCACTGTAGGAAATATGATAGTGTGACGGAAAACAGAGAAAACACCCGCGTGCTTTGGAAAAGACCTTGTCACAGCACTCGCTGGGTTGTCACTTTTCAATAAAGGTTTTAGTATTAAGGATTCAAAGCGGAGAACTAATAAACAATTCACAAGTGCAAGCCGCTTAAGAGGGGGGAGGAGGATCACCCTCACTAATCGAATCACCTGCAGATCTGAGCGCAGATTCTGCTGGCTGCGACAACCTGTTAAAGGAATGGTTCAGAGACTCTAACAAAATCTGTGCAACAGATAACCATAAGGTACTTTGGATGGCAAACACACACAATAGAAAAAAAACAATTAAGAGGCAATGAATTAAGCGCAATAAATGTTCAATCTTCACTAAAGGTAACCTTAGCAGCACACAGTTTCATTTCCACACAGACGCAGAGAGTGGCGGAGGCAAAAATGGGCGGAAATGATCTGATCGGAAGTATCCACGCACTTAAACGACGACAGGCATCAGACACAGCACTGGCAATGTTACAACGAGTTAGTGCACAAGTACGGCCTATAATGCAGCGACACGGATGGCGGGTGAAGGTACTGCGCGAGTTTTATCCACGAACAGCTAATCTGTTAGGACTCAATGTGAATTGTGGACAGGAGATCCGACTACGATTACGCAGTGCACACGATGATGGACTGTTTCTGGAGTATACGGAGGTTCTTGGTACAATGCTACACGAGCTAGTACACATTGTACGAGCCCCACACGATAGTGAGTTCTACCGACGTCTGGATGAGCTCCGAATTGAAACAGAGGAGTTAATGGCACGCGGGTATACGGGTGATGGATTCCACTCGGATGGCCGCCGTGTGGGACAGGGCGTCTCACATAATGTACCGCGACATCAGCTGCGCGAAAAACGTCTACGTGCGGTAGAAGGACGGGCAGTGGTAATTGGTGGCAGAGCACGCACATTGGGTGGTGTAGGATGGACTATGAAACAAGCCCAACATACGCCGGCGCAGATGGCTGCAATGGCATTGGAGCGACGGCTGCGTGACGAGCGGTGGTGCGGCGAGACGATGCCTGGCGCAGCAGCTGAAACAAAGGACGACAGCGAAGACGATGTTGTGGTGATCTTGGCAGACGAAATTGTACAAATAATCGTGGTGGACTCTGACACAGACTCGGACAGCAACTCTGAAGTTTCCAAAATTGTCTGTGTGATCGAAGATTAAGCAGGTTTAACACATGTGCCATCTTTTTCCAACAACTGTACTTGTTTTCTTTTTTATTCCACATTGGTTTCACTTGCATTACCAGCTTTACTTGTATTTATTTTATATTTTATTTACCAAACATATATAAGGAAAATGTCATGGTTACAACGGGGTCTGTTTACTCGTAGACGTGGTAGTTCACAGACAAAAGATGTTAGCAATTTAAAGACAGCACCACATAATGCTGTTATAAAGACTGAAGATTCAGATAGCGATTCTAGTGAAGCGTTAGTGGATAATGTGAATGATGTGTTTGGAAGGCTGAGTATTGGCGAGGTGCGCCAACACGAACAGCGGCTGCAGCGTCATGCTGAGCGCATGCGACGTCAGCTACGACGCGTGGCAGGAGAGCACTACGCGGATCTGATGGCTGCCGCTGATTCTGCTGCAGACATGAGCGCAACTGGGACGCAGGTGCGTAGGCAGGTTGAGCGCCTGGCTGAACTGCTTGCAGCGACACAGGACGAGAAGGACACTGCTGCTGCACGTGTCCAAAACAGACGGGAGACTTCTGTTGCGCGTAATCAGAATAGTCCAGTAGCAATTGACAGACACGACAGCCCTGCAACACACATGTACGCGGCGGCTGCGCAGGTGCGTGTGCTGGTAGACACGCCCGAACAAGTATGGAAGGCGTTGGCTGCGGGACGGTTTCTGCATGCAGCGCTGCTGTTCCAGATTGCACAGGTTATTCACACACGACTGGGCGCCCAGTCACGTGCATCAACAACAGGCGATGCAGGAGTGGATCCACTGCTGGCGTTTCCGGTGGTTGAACGACAGTGGGCGGCAGTTGCGCCATTCCGCACTCAGATTGCTGCAAAGGCGCAGGCTGCGCTGAGTTCCGACAGTACTGACACAACAGCCAGTACCGGCGCAGTATGTGCAGTGGCATTTTTGGAAGATGCTGATGCCGAGACAGCCTGTGCGTTGTTTCTGGCACGACGCTCCCAAACACTGCAACCAATGTTACACGCCATGTGTGATAGAAAGCCTGATGCGCTTGACACAGCATTAGTGAAGCTTTTGAAGCAAGTGCTAAGAATTTTGCACGAGTTTGCAGATATTTTTTGTGTACCACGTCGCGACCGTCGTTTTGCATCACGACTGCTGGTGACTTTAGCCAGTGTGTGTGCTGATGTAGATTTTCCAGTTGCGTCATCAGCAGATGCTTTACTGCCTTCTGAGCTTTCGACAGAGCAGCGCAATGCACGGGCACGCCGACGCAAATCATCTGTGGCAGGACGCGTGCTATCTTCTACTTTAGTCTCTGAGCGAAACGCGTGGCAGACATCCACCAAAACCTCACAGCCTACGGGCGGTGCATTTATGACTGCCAAATACTTGCCAATAGAAGTAGCGCAATTCAGACCGCAGATGCCGCGCATTCTGGAGGATACGCTGCTGTCTTATGGAGATGTACTGGATGAAGCCGATGAGGATATTGCGGGTGTTGCGCGTTTCCATGGTTCACCCGATGTGCTATTGCGTGTGCTTTCTACGCAGGCACAGCCACAACTTGAGCGTGCTGCGGCTCATGCTCTACGTTTATGGTGGCGTGAAACTGTTGACACTGTACAGGAATTTGCTGCGCGCGCAATTGAATGCCATGTAGCTACTGTCGCTGATGCTACACGCGTTGCCGCTGCTGTTACACGTGCTGGACTTGCTGCTGGACTACCACCGGATGTTGACCCAACTGTGTGCGATGCGACGGAGGATGGACAGCTGTATGCCGCAGCTGTTGAACCACTGCTATTGCGACGTGCACGCGAGCTACAGTGCGCTACTACAGATCATGCTCTGGAGTTACCGGAAGCATTCTTGCAGGGCGCCGAGCTTCGTGATGTGCTTGCGGGGTACGTACCGTGGCGTGCGTTACCGAGCGATGGGATTAGTTTGCTGCGTGCTGACATTCGCGCTACAATGGATGTGGAGCCACCAGCAGCGCGTGCTTTGGCTGATGCTGTAGCTGGAGAGGTGCTTGCTGGTTGGAGAGATGCAGAAAAATGGTGGCAGTGTCTCAGTGGAGCAGCTGTGCGCTCTGAGGCTGCTTTCTGTGTTGCGCATTTGGCAGAGTGTTGGGAATCGCTTGTTATACGTCTCGGTGAATGGACTGAGGTAAACGTGAAACAGGCTCGTATGGCCATAGAGAGTGATGCAGCAGCTGTCGGAGAATACGGCATTTCAGAAGTGCAAATGCCACATGCAGTTGTGCTGTGTTTGAAGGGCGCGTGGACTGCCTGTGCGCTTTTAAATGTGTTACATCAGATTACTAAAGAAGGGCCTATGATGCTGCGTGAGTATTGGTCGACTCAGTATAAGAAGACAAATACGGATTCTACTGTTGAACTTCAGCGTATTCGACATGTGTTGTTGGAGCCATGGCTTGAACATCTGGGTTATGCTACAGCGCTTATTTGGGCTGGGAATTTTGACGCATTATATTCGCGTGTTCCGGTTGAACTACAATCTGATGCTGCTGCCACACGTCGCGATGTGGTGCGTGCATGGCGAGAGGCTTCTGTATTGTCCGATGGCGGGGAATCCGGTTCCTGGACCACTCGTTATTCTGCATTGCGTCGTATTGCTGCTGCATCACAGTCTACTTTTTCTGCGCCTAGCGCTTCTGTTTGTTCGCTAGCATCATTGTTGCAGATGCGTGTGCAAGCAGTTGCGGGACTCAGGATGCTTGGTATTGCGCGTAATGAGCTAATGAACAGTTTACATGCTGCACTTGCTCGTGTTATGGAGGATGTTATTGCGCGTAAATTGTCTTGTTCGCCAAGGCCATTGGAATGGGACCACGCACAGCTCGCTACTGATGCATTGCATTTAATTCCGATTGCTGCTGTGGATGCTGTTGAGCACCCGCATTTGTCCGAGACTTTGGCAAGATAGTCTCTTCCCTGTGGGAATACTGTGAGTAGCGCGGGTGGAATTGCAGCATACTTTATCCCATGTGATCTTTTCTAGCTTTTATTTTTCTGCTTTGCTCTTGATTCCGGATATAAACTAAAAAGACAGCCCGGGATACGTCTTCTTTCATTGGCCGCGTGCTGTCCGAAGTGGGGAGATTTTGCACATCAGAAGCATATTGCTTGTGATAAAAGAGTAGTGAGCTGATTTTGTGGCTGTGACTCTCTTTTTTCTGTTTTCTACAGACAACTCCGATTATTTTTTTTCTTCTTATTTTATCAGTTTTGAAAAAGTACTAATATGTTATCATCAGCTATTAGGACATATTTGGGTGCGGGAGCATCAGCTCGTGTGCTTTCTACTTGGTCTCGTGTGGAAATGGGTCCTCCTGATGCTATTCTTGGAATCACAGAAGCCTTCAAGCGTGACTCTGACTCACGCAAAATGAACTTGGGTGTTGGTGCTTATCGAACTGATGAAGGAAAACCTTACGTTTTAGAAGCTGTTAAGAAGGTCAGTTTTACTACACTTTTTATATTTTTTTCTCTTGCGCCCTTTTTCCACATTTCTGTTCAGCTGCAGTAACCTAAAAAAAAAAAAAACACTCTTTTCCCCCTTTTTTTTTCTTGTAACAATCTTGGTTAAGGATTGTGTAGGCTGAGGCGTCGTTGCTTGCTCAGGAACTTGACAAGGAGTATTTGCCAATTACTGGACTTGCTAAATTTACTGGAGCAGCTGCCGAGTTGGCTTATGGCGTTTCGAGTCCGGCGCTTGGAAGACTGGCCATTACGCAATCAATTTCAGGAACTGGTGCACTTCGTATTGGCGGAGCATTCCTGCAACGTTTCCACGGGACGCAGCAGCCCACGGTTTATTTGCCTACTCCGAGCTGGGGTAATCATGCGGCAATTTTCCGTGACAGTGGATTGAACGTGAAAAGTTACCGTTATTACGACCCTAAAACACGTGGTTTGGATCTAGAAGCAATGCTTGAGGATTTACGTGCGCTGCCCAAGGGAAGCATTGTGCTACTACATGCTTGTGCACATAATCCTACTGGAGTTGATCCTACGGCTGCGCAGTGGCAACAGATTCAGAAGGTGGTAGAGGAGGGTCAGCATGTGGCTTTCTTTGACATGGCCTATCAGGGCTTTGCTACAGGCAATGCTGACCGCGATGCATCTGCATTACGTTCGTTTGTTGAAGCAGGACAGGTGCCAGTAGTACTGTCACAGTCGTTTGCGAAGAACATGGGTCTTTATGGAGAACGCGTTGGTACATTTAGTATTGTTGGGGCTGATGTGAGTGAGCGTGACCGTTTGCTTTCACAGCTTAAGATTCTTGTGAGACCCATGTACTCTAATCCGCCTATTCACGGCGCAAGAATTGCAGCGGAAGTGCTTACTAATGCACAGTTGCGTGGAGAATGGTTGGGAGAAGTTAAACTGATGGCAGATCGCATCATTGGTATGCGTGAGGCACTGCGTGGAAGGCTGGAGGAGCTAGGTTCTACGCTCTCTTGGAAACATATCACTGATCAAATTGGTATGTTCTGCTTCACAGGCCTGAACCCTACACAAGTAGATCGTCTGGCGCAAGAGTTCCATATTTATCTTACTCGTGACGGTCGTGTATCCATGGCTGGCATTTCTAGCTCCAATGTCAATTACCTGGCAGAGTCTATCCATGCTGTCACTAAAGATTAGATTAGATTATACTAGCTTTATTCATTTTTGATACGAACGTTTCTGATTGCGTTGCGTCAGTTTACCATTGGCTATGTGAGAGAGAGAGAGTCTCTTGCACAGGAAAACCGGTAATTTGTGTTCGCCCCTCGTCTCAACATGTGTTGGACGGATGGCGGCCCGCTTTCTTTCTGGGAGTTGGATGTGGGGCGAAAGAGCTTACTTGACTCGAAAAAAAAAAAAAAAGGTTCCTTTTTCTCACTCCTCTTCACACCCAGTTTAACTCTCCAAGTATACTTTCTTATCTACCTCCTGGAGCTTCTTTAGGCTTCTATTTTGTTTTTCGGTTTTTCGGTTTTGGTTTTTATTCTGCATGTCGGCCTCATCTGAAACTACTCTTCCAAGCTCATTCCACGTTCCTGTGTTTCGCCGAGAAATGTCCGAAGATCTGTCGCCTGCTGCTCAGTTTGCTGCTGCCGCCGCTGCAGAGGCCGCTTCTGCTTCTGCCACTGTGGCTTCTGCAGAAGTTGTCGAAGCTGTTGCTCCGGAACCCGTGGTTCCTGCACCACTTGATCATTCGCTTGACCAGTCTGCTGCTGACAAGAAATCTGCTGCTGACCCTATTAGCGGCACAGCCTATGCTGCTGCAGCTAGGCCGGATTATACGCCTGCAGAAGAAACCGTCCCAGATAGCGAGGCAGACGAAGTGCACCATGAGACACCTGTAGCGCACGTATCAGCGGCTGCAGTGTTTGAGAGCGCTGTGGACTCTGCAGTGGCCAGCACTTCGGGCAACGACTCGGACCGCGGTGAGACTGGGTCGCAGCAGCCAGCGCTCCAAAAGCAGCCTGCCGTGGCCAAGGTCATCAGTCTCGCAGATGAGGAGCTGTTTCCAGCGTTGGGGAGCAGTAACAAGACAACTACGAGTACTGCATGGGGTGCGCGCACTGGGCCGCAATCAATAGCCGACAAGGTGCGACAGAATCGCTCGACAGAAGTAGTGGACTTGCCAATGATGAGTGAACCAATTGGCGAGGCAGTGCGTAAGATAATGGAGCGCACCAAGACACGCATTGAAGTATCGCATAATCGTGGGCTAAAGACTTCCACTTATTTAGTCAGTGGAAAACCCGAAGCAGTAGCCAAGGCACGACGTGAGATTTGCAGTAAGCTATCTCCTCAGATTACTCACGTAATTCAAGTCCCAGCATTGGCTCGTGCTCAGATTGCAGGTGTTCGTGGCCGTACGCTGTTAGGAATTCAAGCACAGACCCACACTACTATTACACTACCGAAGCGTGGCAATATAGTAGCAGCGAAAGGTGGTGAGGATGGCTTACTTGAGACGCTTGATGTCAGCATTACTGGCGATCAGGGTGGTGTAGTTGCAGCGGCTGCTCAGATTGAGGCAATTGTCGACAAGCGCACTACTCGACGTGCCATACGTGTGACAGATGTGCCACGTGATGCAATTGCATTGCTTGTTGGAAAGGACGGCGCAACTCTGCAGGCGTTACAACAGGCGCATCCTCTAGTGCAGATTACTGTACCAGGTCCTGTAGATTCAGATCAAGCAATTGGATTAGTCGGTGAGCGTGATGCTGTGCAGACAGCAGCAACAGCAGTACGTGATACTGCACAGAAGCTTATGCAGAGTTCGCAGACTGTTACTGTTACGGTTCCCAAGCGCCAGCATCGCTTTGTTGTAGGACCTAATGGACAGGCATTGGCGGAGATTGCGCGTGCGACAGGTTGCAGTGTTAGCGTGCCATCACCACGCAGTGCATCAGATCAAGTTATTGTGCGGGGTCCTGAGGCTAATCTAGTACAGGCGTTGGGATTGGTGATGGCCAAGGCCAATTCGGTTACTGTAGAGACCATCGACCCTTGCTCTATACATGCTTGTACTCATCCAGTGTTGTACGCACGTCGTGCATTACAGTACTTACACGACCGCAATCGTTTTCGTCGAATTGAGGCAGAGCACGGAGTAACACTGCGTGTGCCTTCAGTTGATGTTGTTTCACAAGCGCAGACTACTGAAAAATTATTGATTGAAATTGAAGGACGTGATGCTCGTACAGTGACTTTAGCACATGAAGCAGTGACACAATTATTTGCTGCTCTTCCGCCATTTCACTTTAACAGTATTGATGTAGAGCCACATTTACATGCATTACTTATTGGTCGTGATGGTTCTAATATTGCGCGTCTTCAAGCTGCACGTTCTGTTTATGTGCTTTTTCCACATGATGCTACTTCACGAGATGTACTTGTTGTATATGAGGGTTTCAATCCTGACATTGATATTATTACCGACGCTGCTGCACGCGAACGTGCTACACGCGAGTTACTGCGTAAGACTCTTGAGGAATTCCGCACTACCATACAGAGTGATGCTTCGGTTACCACACAATTGGTTGCTGTACCCACTGAATTGCAGTTACAGTTGAGCAAACCTGATGCCTCTGCTGCTCTTCTGCATGCCGCTGGCGTGTCAAAGTCTGATGTTTCTCGCGTAGCGCTTCGCTTTGGGAGCGCTGTGGATGCTGCAGATCATGGGAGCACACGTGTTCACCGTCGTGGCGACAAGCAGCTTGCAGAGACCGACGTTGAAGTCAAGGGCCTGGCCTCCGCCGTTAAACTTGTAGCTGCTGAGCTGCGCAAACGTGTCACTGCTGCCGCTGATTACGAACGTCTCCATTCGTATCGCGATCAAATTACCGTACCCCGTGCATTGTTGGCTCGCATAATTGGCCGTGGTGGTGAAAATATTCGTCGCATTCGTAGTGAGCATGACGTCACAGTTGATGTAACCGATGGTGCAGCTGGTGCACCTTCTCTTGTTAAACTGCAGGGAACTCGCGAGGATGTGACTGCTGTGGTTGGTGAGCTTAATGAGCTTGCAGCGCGTATGGCAGATCAGGTCTCTGAAATTGTCAATGTACCTGCACGTCTCCACCGCTCACTTATTGGTACAGGAGGCAAATACGTGCGTCGTCTTGAGGAGAAATATGCTGTCAGTGTGCAGTTCCCTTCATCACGTCGTGAATCTTCTGATGATGATCCGCAACTTACTCCTGATCAGATACTTATTCGCGGTGGTCGTAAGGGTGTTGAAAGCACTAAGGTTGAATTACTGGAATTGGCTGCTTATGAGACTGAGCACAATCATACTGTACGGTTTACTATTCCTTCTGTATATCTTCCGCATGTGGTTGGTAAGGCTGGATCGCGTATTGGTGAGATTAAGGATGAAAGTAATACTCGCATTGATCTTGGTGATCCTAAAGATGGTGTTGTTGAGGCTGTCATTGTTGGTACTGTTGCTGGTACTAAATTGGCACGTGAGGCCATTGAGACTATTGTTACTGAACAGCAATCACAGATAGAGACTACGCTGTCTGTGCCTGTCAAATATCATCGAGTTTTGATTGGTTCTGGTGGCAGCCACGTACGTGAACTGGTACAACAGGCTGGTGGTGACCCTGATATTATGTCTGGTGCTGGTGCCTGTCGTGTAAACTTCCCGCGTGCTTCTGAAAATACTGATCAAGTTAAACTAAAAGGTGATAGTAAAGTAGTTGAAGCAGTGAAGAAACGCATTGTTGAGTTGGTTGCTGAACGTGAGCGCATGACTACCATCACTGTTTCTATTCCTGTCACTCAACATGCATTTATAATCGGTCGTGGTGGTTCGCATCTAAAGGAAATGCAGGAAAAGCATTCTGTGGAAATACATTTCCGCTCCAAGGCTAATCGTGCTTCTGACTCGGAAGATCCAAATTCTGTTCGTATTACTGGTTTGCCTGAGAATTGTGATGCTTGCAAAACTGCTCTGCAGGCATTGGTTCGTGATGAGAAGAGTATTTCTGTACCACTCGCTCTGCACCAACGTTTTGGTGGTCGTAATGGTCCACTTTGGCGCCGTCTACGTAATGCTTTTGATGTTCAGGTCGATACTGCACGCATTGACAAAGCTCCTGTGCAGAAAGTTGATGAATCAAATGACTCTTCTGATGATTCTGCCACGGTTGTATACCGAGACCCTGCAGCTGGTCTTTCCGGTCTTACTGCCGAGTGGATCTTGCGTGGTGAAGAAGCAAAATTAGCCAAGGCTGTGGACTTGATTAACTCGGAAATTGAAAACGCAGAGCCTGGCGTTGAAGCTCGCATACGTATTGATCCTCGATTCCATCGCCATATTATTGGAAAACAAGGTGCTACTATTGCTAAAATTCGCGCTGCCACAGAGTGTGAGATTGCCGTCCCCAAACGTGGTAACAATTCTCATTGGGTCTCAGTTACTGGAACTCGTGCTAATGTTGATCTTGCTATGGAGCTTATTGATGAAGCAATAGAAGAGCGCGATTAAGATAGTCTACCCTTCTTTTGTGCTCTATGCGTGCTTTTTTTTTCAATTTTCTTATTTTAATATTTACCTTCTTATTTGCTTACTTACTTTTTTTTTTTT